>JAHWFP010261249.1:0-61495 GCA_023313725.1 Lithobius niger
GAATTATTTGCTGTAAAATGTCCCAAAATCAGTAAACCTACAAGACGGTGGAAAAAACCAAGGCCCCAGGCTCAACACGAGCTTTTTATGAGGTTCCCAGTCTAATCAAGCACGCCCAGCCTACAGTGATTCGAAACCGCATAATTTTGGTTAATACGAGGCACAATACTAGCTTTTGACGGCTTGCTTTGAATTCACTGGTGTGGGCAGTAGCGTGACGTAGATGTCCACACAATGCAATGACGACTTCTTGGTGTTTTTAGTAGCGGGATGCTAAACGAAGCGATGGAACGTCTCATCCTGTGCTGGACTTTATCTGACTTTCTCCATGATAACTTTCGAACTCACTATCTGACAGTCTCATTAATTCTCAATGGGAATTCCATGGCCGACTTTCAGATTTGATTTACACTCGGATATCAGTAGAACCGGAGAAGGTATATCGTTGGTTTAAACTCAGTACCCAAAACTAATCAGACGTCATTAATCAGACACATGATTTAATGTAAATCATGGGAACTATTCAGTAAAATATTTGGCACACAAAACGACACCTGAAGGCACGCACGTGACGTCATTCAAGATGGCTGGTGAGCATTGATGGACAAAGCCAACCAATATACCAACCGTATACAGGTCTTCGACTTTGAGGTTTTTTTGTTAATTGTGAGTCGTACAGGCATGTTCTCGGCTCGGAGGCTGTGAAATTAACCAATCGGTTGTGCATGCTCGCTAAACAGGTTCATGGGAAAAGAAAAAAGGCAGGTGATAAACAAGTGTTGCTACGCGCCGCCCCCCCCCTCTCCCCCTCCTAACCCTTGCTGCCAGGGCTCTCTAAAGAATCTCGTGGTGCGAGTTGGGACTTTTCCCACCGTTTAGTGAGCTCAGGTTCGCACCACAAAACGTTGGGTTAACAACACATGAAATACTACAAAAAAAAAAATATGTAACCACACCGACTGTGATAAACTAGCTGACTTGTTCCTTTCTAATGTAGGCCATTAAAAGGCTTATTGCTAACGAATTAACATTAAAGACTGAATAAAGACAATCAGCATTAAGCCTGGTAAACGACAGTCAGCATTAAAGACTGGGGAACAACAGTCAGCATTAAAAACTGATTAACAACAGTCAGAATTGAAGACTGGTTAACGACATTCATTATTAATACTAGTAAGCAAGTCAGCATTCTACACGGGGCAACGACAGTCATTATTAAGACTGGTTAACGACAGCCAGCATTAAGTGCTGGTTACTGACAGTATTGCAGTCATTAAAGACATCATTAAAAAGTATTGACAGTATTTAAGACTGGTTAACGGCAGCAAGTATTAAGTTTAATGCTGCCATTAAAGACTGCTTATTGACAGCATTAAAGATTGGTTAATGATAGTCAGCATAAAAGACTGGTTAATAATAGTCCGTATTAAAACTCGTTAATGACAGGGCACCATTGAAGACTGGGAACGACAGTATCAATATTCTTTAGTCTAACCACAGTCTGTATAAAGACTGGTTAATGACAGTCAGCATTAAGACTGATTAACGACAGTCGGCATAAGAGACTGGTTAACGAGAGTCAGCATTAAAGACTAGTTAATGGTGCCAGCATTAAAAGAATATAGATTTGCGGTTTGTTTAACATCACTGAAATGTGAACCGCAGTGGCAAGCCGGATCACTGCACTGTGACTGAGATTGACGCTAATGATCTGGCTGTCGATGCGCCATCAAGCCTCTATTCCCCCCACCCCCATCCAGCATTAAACACTAGTTAACCACATTCGTAATAAGACTGGTTACCAAAAGTCAGCATTAAAAATTGACTGCTTGATACACTGATTCGAAGAAAAGACGACCACTTCGAGAAGGATTCGAACCGATGACACCCAACTTACAAGATATGCACTGGTTGGAACTCTCAGTTAGGGCAGCTGTCTTTTCTTTCTTTCTTTCTTGTGCTTGTTTTGACCAAAAAATGTAATTCCCTTCACCTCATGACTTATTGTTCATTATACAGGGTGGTTCATCTTAAGTGCTGCTGCTCAATATCATCCCTAGTATTGCAGATACGTCGAACATGGCCATGGAATACGTCGGAACATCCAGGGCGCCATTAGACGGTTAAACCGAAAATGACCTTGACGACCAGTTTCAAGGTCAACGAAAAACTAACTCCGGAAGTAGCAGAGATAGGGGCATGATGTAAATTACAAACTTATAGAGGACGAAGACATGACCCGAACAAAGCAAACGGAACAGAAATCGGTTCAAATGTCAAAGAGATACAGTAAAAACAATATGGGTCTTGCAGCCCCATTGCAGGGCTTCACCACGATCCACCCTGTGGCAGAAACACAGACAGTCACTGTACGTACAGCAAAAGGTTAGCAGGCAGACCTGGTGGAGCCATGAGAAGCCTGTTTGCATTAATCCCTGAGGTAGACATTTCCTATTGGTGCCTGTCTGTGTTTCTACCTCAGGGTGGGTTGTGGTCAAGCCCTGCAATGGGGCTGCAAGACCCATATTGTTTTTTACTGTATCTTTTTGACATTTGAACCGATTTCTGCTCTGTTTGCTTTGTTGAGGGCATGTCTTCGTCCTCTACAAATTTGCAATTTACATCAATTTACATCTCTGCTACTTCCGGAGTTAGTTTTTCGTTGACCTTGAAACCGGTCGTCAAGGTCATTTTCGGTTTAACCGCCCCCTGGATGTTCCAACGTATTCCGTGGTCATGTTCGACGTATCTTCATTACTAGGGATGATATTGAGCATTAACACTTGAGATGAAACACCCTGTATATTCTTTCCCTTTGCTACTGTGGCGCCCTCAAACGATCAAGGTTTGACACTAACGCAACAGTTAAGAGGCTCGAGTGTATACCCGACCACAAAACATCTTTGATTACACGAACCTCGTATTTATTTACTTACGTGTTTTACAACACTTGTTCGGGATTAACAACGCTCCAGAATACAATCTAAACACTCGAAAGCACGGGGGAAAACCCCATGTTGCCCTAACAGTCTGATAAGCACACAGTTCTACTTTACTACGCACATTAAAAATGATAAAAAGCAGTAAAGTTTGTTTTTCTCCCGTAAAAAACAAAAACAAAAAAAAAAACGGCCCTATTTCTCCGACTTTACGACAAAGATCAATAAATGTAACGGCGCTCCGTTGTTTTACGTTCGCCCTCTGTCTGGCTCTTCCATTGGGTGGTCAGTGCCCCCGCGCGGTTTGTTATTGTAAGAATGAAAAAAAAAAAAAGAAAAAAAACTGCGTCATCTGTTTTTGCAGCCACCCGCTAGGAGACATGACGTCACGCTGTTAAAATTGAGGTCGTGGAAAATTCAGTGTTTTCTATTTATGGCGATCTTTCTCACGGTGAGGTGGTGGCGTGAATTGGAGGGAGCGCAGAACCGATTTCGTAGAAACTGGAGAAACTAAAAAAAAAAAAAACCGCCAGAAATCGTATTTTGACATCATTTACAACTTGGTGATTTTGATCTTAAGCATTCTGAAGACTAACTGAAGTGGGAAGAACGTGCAAAAAGTTTTATTCTTCAAAGAAGGAATGTCGCTTACGATTTCGTTATGTTTAGCTTATAGAGCAGTGACACGACGTAGTATTATTGTATATAACTCTATGCTGGAGCCTTAATGGGTTATCTGCAAGGGGCACTGTAGACAGAAACAGAAGGGCGTCATACTGAAGCCGATGCTGTGAAGAGTGATTTCTTAGACCTAAAACGCGCGATTTTTGTTGTTGGAGAAAACAACGTTATTTTAAGCCTAAGAAATCCGCTCTTCCGTTGTTTTTCCCTCCATTTTTATGTAGTGCACCTTGTAGTTACGCCCTCCAAAACCCATACTGGTGCCAATATGGCGGCAAATGTCACTGCTCTATAGAGTAATGTAATTTTGATCCGCCCAAAACCAGAACTGGTATACGAGAAGCCGCCAAGTTTCCAAAAAGGGTCGGCCTTTGAGGGCAGTGATATCATTCAACCAGGGAAAGGCCACCAAGGTTAATCCTATTGGCCAAGTGAGTCGCACCGACTAATAGTTCGAAAGTTAAATGAAAACTAGAACATTGCTACTCGCGGTAGCAATCTTCAAGCTTTCATTTAACGTCCAAAGTATTATTCGGTGGGGATTAGCTTGGTTAATGGGATTAACCTTGGCGGCCTTTCCCTGGTGAATGATATCACTACTGTCAAAGGCCGACCCTTTTTGGAAACTTGGCGGCTTTTCTTATACCAGTTTTGGTTTCGGGTGGACATCACAACTTTCATAGGACTGTGAACGTACAAAAGGTCACCCAGCTGTCTTATTGCCAGTTAGCTTGGGATTTAAAACGAGAATCGCATAACCACACGGCGCTTGGTCGGCTCCACTCAGCTATTTCCCAAACGGGGTAAACGAACTTTGACTATACCTGCACTCAGTGAGTCAATGCACAAAGTGCAGAATGTGAGCTTAGTGTTGAGTCGAGGAGTTGATGGATGAACCATTTATTTGCTAAAACGATAGTAGCAGCACCCTGTTGTGTGCAGAGCATCGTCACATAATTGGTTATAATGTATTTATTTTTCTTTTCGTGTGGTGCTCAATCTTTGTCCTAGATTTCTGTATGCTCACCGACGATGTCGTGCAATGATCGCACATTGGTTGAACGCACAAACTATACCTTATGCACGTACTTCCTGAATGATCCCTTCGGCAAATTGAGAGAACAAACCGAGTTTGATTTATCGAACTCGCTATATTTGCTACACGAAGCGCTCCCCCCCCCCCCAGTTCTGATGGGTCACTGCCTGGGGTACCACTTATGGTTTCTTTTGCTTGTGCAGTATATTGTGCGCTCGATTTGCGTGAGCTCATGGCACGGAAGTGCGCAATCGACATGATAACGAGTACCCCTATGCTTGCTCGCGTTTACTACAACGCAATTGCACTTGACTTCGAGTACTCCTGACTCCAAAAATAATCAGAACTAATCCAGTGAGTGCAGCAGCCCTTCACCAGCCACTCACACCTCAGACACGCTCGCCTTTTTTAAAGTTATTCTTCAGTCAAGTTGTCTCAGGTTTACGAGACATGACGAGTTGTTTTTTGTCGTTTTCGAATAATGTTACTCAGTCAATATGGCAATAATACGATTCACACAGGCGACAATCCTTAGCTTACCTATATCGTGTTCAAAATTAAGAACGAAAGTAAAAAATACAGTGTGGTATTCATGTCCCTTTTCTGTTTTGACCTTGCTTCAGTTAAAGTCTATCATACGTCAGACTTATGAAGATCACCTTCAGTAGAAGATGAAGATCACCTTATGAAGATCACCTTCAGTAGGGAATTGAAGGTGGTCACTCATTGCCATACTGCTGCTAGCAAGGCCAGTCAGACGCTTGGTGGAATCGAAAAGGATGTTTGGCAACTGGATGCAAGAACTATGTGGTTACCGAAGATTATCTGCATTACACCACATCTCGTGTACTGCACCCAGGTATGGAACCCATACTTTGCAAAAGACAACAAAGCTATCGAAGTCATTCAAAAGACGTGCTTCTGAATTTCAACTTACTCAGAAAAAAACTTACTGTGTAAGAGGAATCCGAGGTGTTTGAGTACGACTACTTTGGAATGACGCAGGATACACGAAAAGATATAAAGATCTCGAGGTTTTTGTTAAAAAATAAATAACTGAAGGTAGGTTACATCGGTTTTAGGTTAACTTAGGCGTACATTAGTTGTATTTGATGTGGCAACGATTGTTATTTTTTAAAATTAATTTTGTCAAGCATTTAGTGATCTGAAGCAAACACTATTCTTATAAATACAGTGAATTAATTTGAACTTCACTTCAAAGGAGCGGAACAAGCCATGGGATTCAAACCGGGAAACCTACCATCACAGTTTAGGCCCTCATGTTGTCAAGAATAGGCCAGAATATAGCCCCTGAAGGCATCAGGTATTCTCTCATACTACTCTGACCTGCACTGGCTGGCAGGCACTTTGCTAGGGTCTCTTCTGTTAGTCATCAACCAAATCAGCTTCGTCGGGCAGCTAGGCTATCTTCAATCCCTGTGCCACCATGATCCCCCAATGCCACCATGACCCCCCAATGCCTTAAGAGGAGACATTGGATCGAAATGTTGACTAGTTAGGATATAGAAGTATTCAAAACGCAAAAAGGGATTTTATTCCCGTGACACAAGGTAAGTCATACATTTTGGGTTTGAATTCGAATTACAAAATTATGCAAAAATGGAACCCTCTTTCACGGTAGGCTACAGTTGAAGAAGTGAGTGTCTTCTGACAGCCTCGTGCTCCTCCGTAAAAGCATGGAGTTGCCAAGGTAAAAGTATCAAGTATTTACCAGCAACTTCATCTAGAAAAGTCTAGTTTTTTTTCTGGATGATAGGAAGTGAGCTACTGCCTGCGTGCTGTGCCTTTACACTTCGTGAGGTCTAGTAGTAACGTCGTCATAAATAGTGAAAATGCATCATCACACTGACTGATCTTTAATATCTTTAATCAAGGCCAAATGGTGCCGAATGACAAACATCCCCATGTCGACGAATCTTCATGGACTGCAAGGCAACACACTTAAAATGTGCGCAGCGTATCTTGAGTCCTGCAGGTATTTTATGATCGGCTACGTCTTCCTGGAGAGAGTTGCTTTAATCGGCGGCCGCCATTGTTTTTGTAACTATTTTGGATATCAGCAAGGCACTCTGCTACCAAAATCATACAATCGATTATCTGTGTTCATTGTGGGCCGAACTCAAGATAGGCTGCGGACACTATAACTTAGTTGTGACTGAGGAGTGCATGGCGTACCCCTTCTTCCGGATTCGTCAGTAAGTTGTTAATGTTAATTCGAATAGGTAAATAAATATTCCATCGAAACGAGTTCTTCGTCTTCTTTTGAGAAAATGTAAGCAATGAAACGAAGTATGTTGAACAAGAGAAGCTCAAAGTGTGCAATATCACTGGCAACACTACCCGACGTTTCGAGCTGGCTCAAGGTCATTATCTAGGGAATAGAAAACAAAATACACATAAAATTACACAACAGGCAGCCGATTGCAGGCAAAAAACTGCCTAAGTTGTTCAACAATTCAAACAAGTTTTAAAAAGAAGAATTTATAAAATTTAAAAAAGAGGGAGAGCAGAGTGACCTCTTTCTGCTGAAAGCACAAGAAGAAGAAGAATTTTTTTTTAAATTATTTAAATGCTCCTTTTTAAAACTTGTTGGAATTGTTGTACGACTTAGGCAGTTTTGCCTGCAATCGGCTGTCTGTTTGCGCCCTTATGGAATTTTAAGTGTATTTTGTTTTTACTGCCTGATAATGAGCTTTAGTCAGCTCGAAACGTCAGGTAGAGTTGACTTTGACATGTGCACTTTGGGCTTCTCTTGTTCAGCATATTCTCTGTCTTCTGACGGATATGATGTGTAACATCTCAATGTGTTTCGTTCTCGATTTCTCTATATAGCTTACTGAATGAACACGCACACTCTGAGAGTCAGTAAAAATTGGAACTGGATTCCTATCTTCCTGTTTTTGCTGTCCTGTATTAAGTAGCAATTCCTGTGTAATCTTAACACTCTTGAACGGCTTGTGAAATCGCGTTATAATCGCTTTCCGTGGTGGAAATCAAATCTGTTTGTTGCATGTTCAAGCGCCATAAAAATGGAATGCATCCAAACGTTGCAACTATATACTGCCACAGTATATATCTTTGTGTCATCGGATCACTTCCATGGCTGGCATCGACATAGCGGTTTCGTTGGTTGGTTGACTAAACTATAATCTAGTGCTGTGAGGTAATGTAAAATGTGTTTGCTGGCTTGCCAGTCATCGAGTGTTGGACGGGCTGAGTGTTGGGCTAAGTTGCTGACGGCGAACGATATGTCAGGTCGTGTGCCGTTGGCAGTATACCAAAAACTACCAACGAGTTCGTGAAGTGGAAACTTCTCAAGTTGTGACATCTCTTCGTGCATTTCAGGTTGGCGCTGTATAACTGGAGTAGATACTGGCCTGCAATCCTCCACATTAAACCACTTGAGTGCTTACTTGATATATACGGTTTGATTGAGCGCCAACGCACCTCCACTGTGTCTTGTGAAAATTTTTATACCCAACGTAAAATTTATTTCGCCAAGTGGTCGCATTCAAAGTTTTTGGTTAAGTAAGTAAGTGTCTTGCGAGTTGACGCATCTTTGGGTTTAACATAATTGTAGCGGCGTCATCTATGTACACAATTAAAACACAGAGATCTGTAATGATGAATACGTGGTCGTCCAACTTGCATCTGTACATTCCACGCTAGGGCATTTCTGGGAAAACCTGGTATACCATTGTCGGCCAGACTGTTTTAAGGCGTATAGGTTTCTGATGATTTTGCAAATTTTCTGTTCCTAACCTGGAGTAACGAATTCTTCAGGTTGTCACATCTAAATTTGCTCGCTAGGTAGGTAGGCTGTCTTTATGCAAAATTGATCGACATAATATCTTTTCTGTGCAACAGCCATGATGAGGAGACAAATGGTGGGTAGGCTGGCAATAGAGCAGTGACATTTGCCGCCGTATTGGCACCAGATTGGCACCAGTATGGGTTTTGGAGTGCATAACTACAAGGTGCACTACATAAAAATGGAGGGAAAAACAACGGAAGAGCTGATTTCTTAGGCTTAAAATAACGTTGTTTTCTTCAACAACAAAAATCGCACGTTTTAGGTCTAAGAAATCACTCTTCACAGCATCGGCTTCAGTATGACGCCCTTCTGTTTCTCTCTGCAGTGCCCCTTGCAGCTAACCCATTAAGGCTCTAGCATAGAATTATATACAATAATATTACGTCGTGTCATTGCTCTATAGGCACGCATGCTTCAAAAAATTCTGTTCTCCATTTTCAAGCGAACCCTTTGGCCACAAGTCTAGCCTTGCATCTGTATTTCGCTTGTTGAGGTCTTCTTCAGCTTTAAAACCTATTTGCTTCCAATCGCGTATGCACCTGGAAGTGGGTCAATGACTTCCAGGTTTGATTGGCTCTCAAGGACCTATGTTCATCATTAATGGCCATGCACCACAAATCAGCATCTGGTTTAGAATAAGCTTGCTGTAGATTGTCGGGTTCTACAGGAATTGTGGTAAGGTAGCTTGTGTATTTTCCTCATGATTTAATTCCTGTTTGGGTTTCAGTAGTGGTGTCTGTATTACTTCTCCCTGAAGAAGATTTCTGAAAAATTTCAGGAATTTGAATCCCAGTTTGCTTGGCTCTGCTTCAAGTAAATCTTGGAGAAGATTTAGTAGTCTCTAGGGCCGATGATGACCTTTGGTGTGGTCTTCAACCTGGGTGACCGTATTTTGATTTGATTACACTGAAGTTGTGGAGTAAATAATTCTTCGAAACTGACTGTTTTATTTGCTGAGTGCAAAAATGCTCTGAGTGAAATGTACACATTTCGTAACGTTATTATTTTATTTGAATTTGTGGCATATAACCTGTATGCTCTGGATACCATCTCGTAACCAATCTTGATACGTGATATCCCTGTAAGCTCTAACTTGCTACATTTAGGTAGCGGGTTTTAGGGATAAACAGAAACAACCTTTGGTGCGAAAATATTTTTCCGTTGGCTTTAAGCTGCAATTAGTCCAGTGCCTTTCAACCAGTGTGCCGGGGAACCCTTCTATGCTGCGAAGCTGGTTAAAGGGTGCCGCGAAGCAGTGAGAATCGTCGTTAAAAAACCCCGCAAAAGCGCATGTCGTCATCCTTCGACGGCGCTTGCGTGCAGCAAGGCAAGACACGTTTTCTGGAGCTGATAGCCATGTAGCTCGAACTCCGTTAAAGGTCTAGTTAGGGCAAGATTGGCTAGGGATAGGTTGCTAGTCTGTAGTAATAAAAAATGTGTTTTGTAGGGTACATCCAGGGGAGCAACAGCTTTTTGCTTAAAAAAAGCTGTTCAACTTTGGGATAGGGGTGACATTGGGTCCGCAACAAAATTGAAGGGTACCTCGGGACGAAAAAGGTTGAAAAGCTCTGGATTAGTCTGCAGCTGTCGAGGGGTGACTTCTTTATTGCGCGTATTAGTGCAATGGTTCCTGATAGATGCAGCTGTGTTCACCATTTCAACCCGAAAGATAATGGCAGTTTCATGTCTAGTAGGGTACTTCTAACTAATGGCATAAGGCGTAAGTTCAGGCGTTCTGCCACTCCATTCGACTACGGTGAGTCCTGGGGTGAAAAGTGATGCCCAATCTCTTGGAAACCGCAGGTAATCTCTCATGGCTGCAATCTCACGTTACCTACCATGGTCGTTTTCCAGCTACCTTGACTTTACAACCAGTCGCAATTTGCGATGTCTCGCAATAGCGCTTAAAATGGGATAGCAATTATTAATCTTTAACCTATAAAAACTCAAGTTGTGATGATCGTGGAAGAAAGTCGCAAAATAGCGAGCGGTTCCCACCCAGTGTCGAGACCGAAAACGTACCAACAATATTTGAAGAGCCCAGCAGAAGTCTTGCTTCTGATTGTTACTTGTTAAATGGTTTGTGCTTATTATTGGCCACTAACCAACTTACACATGGGTTTTCCTAACTACAATTGCCCCGCTTGAACCGAAATACTTTAACGCTTTACTTTGCGAAATTTCTTCAGCGTAGACGGTGCTATATAGAGCAGTGACACGACGTAGTATTATAGTGTACAACTCTATGGTGGAGCCTTAATGGGTTAGCTGCAAGGGCCACTTCAGAGAGAAACAGAAGTGCGTCATACTGAAGCCGATGCTGTGAAGAGTGATTTCTTAGACCTAAAACGCGCGATTTTTGTTGTTGGAGAAAACAACGTTATTTTAAGTCTAAGAAATCCGCTCTTCCGTTGTTTTCCCCTCCATTTTTATGTAGTGCACCTTGTAGTTATGCCCTCCAAAACCCATACTGGTGCCAATCTGGTGCCAATATGGCGGAAAATGTCACTGCTCTATACATAAATCTTTTATGCCACAGGTTTGTTTTCGTACTCATCGAACGCATGATGGGTAAAATATTTCCCGTTAATCGATCTGCATTTACGTGTTGCAGCTTCGATCGTCATTGACTCAACTTGTAGTTACGTCTGAACTTGCTTGATTTGGTACAACGTTTTCTGAGGTTTGACTGAATGTTTCTAGGACCGTATACTTTCTTCAATTTTTACAGGTACAGCATTAGTTAGGTCAGGAATTTAAGATTTAGTACTAGGAATAATCAGCATACATGTTGGGTCGAGAAAGGTCGCGTACCTGTTGGCTTACGGAAAATTCTACATCACCTGTCTTCAGACACTATTTTGAAACCATTGTGTGTTGCTTGACCCACAGAAAAAAAATTGACATCGAATTCGGGTATAAAAAGGGCTACCACTAAATTTGAGTTGTATAGAATTAATTTCCATATTAACTGTGTCACCAGTGCGTGTGATTCCTGTGGTAATCAAATTGACTTTAAAAAAAACACGGAAAATTAAAATATCGTTGCTTCCTTGTAGCTAATAGACTTTCTAGACGTAACTCAATGAAATAATAACATTTGATCGTCGCATTTAACCGCTACAGGAAAACACTCGACCATAAAAAAAAAAACAGGATTCAGCTAAAGAAACATATTATCATCTCGACACCAGGTTGCATGAACGAATAGGACTACTCTCGAAGCCAATTCTCCATTAGCTGCTACTTATACGAAACTAAAACGGCAGGTATAAATTAGGCCTAAAAGTTGTCAATTACGCCTAAAATAAAATCCAGGCCCTAATCACATTTTTAACTGCATTATTGTGATGGTCTCTATATTTTTAGATTAGGCCTATATAAAAACGATCGCTCAGGCAGGGGGTGATAGAGGTGTATACCTCAACATTTTCGTTGGAAGTGGACGGATGTACCCCATAATATGTACCCCATCATGTATGGAACGGTACCAGACAGAGACAAACGGTTTTCACCATTGGATTCTGCGTCCAAAAATTAGTTAAAATTAATTTAAAAAAAACCTAACTATGAAGCGGAAGTGGCCCGGAAATGTACACAAGACTGGTTGCGACTAAGTAGTCGTTGCAGGCGCTTATTAAACAAAACTTCCCTTATTTACCGATGTTCTAAAAATGTTAGAACGCTACGATAAAAATTAATTTTTTTCTGACCTCACAAGTGTTAAAAAAAATAGAAGCGAATAAGCACCTCTTTCATGGAGGTCATTCGTTATTTCTGTGTTTAGGAATGTTGAGTTCCATTTACTGTACTTTTTGTGCTCACACTACAGTGTGAATTGTGCTAGAAGAAAAAATAAGATTTGATCAATTTGGACCGAAAAGATTTGACACCTCGCCAAAACAAAACTTGTTAAGAATTCCCACCAAACATTTCCGCCATATAAAGTCGTGATATCAAACGGTAAACGCTTTCGTTTCGACAACTTAATTCCAACGACTAAGACTTCAAACGTTAAAAATGAAACACCTAAAAAATGTCTAGTAAGCAATTTTCATATTTTTTATTTAACCTTCGAACTATTAATCGGTGAGATTACTTGGCAAAAAGAACTTTGTATTTTTTTAAAAATTAATTTTGACGAGCCTTATGTCAGCCCAAGCAATTAATGCTTGCATGGCTGAACCGGCTCAATTTTGAACATCACCAGATTATTTTTAGAGAAGAAGAAATCTGGTAAAGGGAGGTGCCAGCCCGGGGATTAGATCCGGGAAACCTCCGATCATCGTCGGGGCCTATATATTGTCCAGAATTAGCCAGAATACATCCCATAGCCGCTGAAGAAGCATGGTAGCCTCTCACGCTACCCTCTGGCCGGCAGTCCTGGTGGGGACTTTGCCAAGATCCCTTTTCCAGGGTTCGACCAGATCCGCAAACCTCCAGCAACCAGGATGAGGTCTCTCACCACTCAGCCACGATGACCACGACTTCCAACAATATCACGACTTCAAGCTGCCAAAATTCTTGGCGGGGATTATAACCAAGTTTTGTTTTGGGAGATCCCATTTACTCCAAGTCTTTTGTGGAATTGTTGCAAAGTGCCAATTTCTACATTGTTCCACTCCCTCCTCCAACCATTTCTTTCCAGTGATCCCATTTTGACACCTTGACTACAACGGAAACGCTCCGAGTGTTTGCTGCATTAACAGTTTCGAAATACGCAACATGGTTTAAAATAGAAATCAATACGAGAGCCAAATTTACATTTTTATTTGGGCCCGAGTCAAAAAGTGCGAGTGACTGATGGCAGTTGGTACGTTCCACTATCTTTTTAGCCTTGTCGAAAATAATCTTTATCTCTTGTGGAACACACTCTTGCTTAGTTTTTTCTTCTTTTTTTTTCTTGGCAAGGGCAACCAAATTCCATAGGTTAGCCCGAGTGAGAGAAATGGATTTTGTTGTTGCGTAATAAAGATCAGTGCCTCACCAAAGAGTGGGGAACGTTCATAAGTGACGTCACGGACAAAACGCTAGGTCGACCACTGGTTGAGTGAGGAGAGACCGTATACCGTAGTTCTTCGAAAAAATAGGCGCGAAAGGTGCTGGTATTTTCCAAGACGGAGACGATGCGTTCATTCAAATACACAGTCTCGGCACAAAACTGTTCCAAGGGCGCCCCCCCCCCCCCCCACTCCACATTGGGGCACTTGCGGTACCGCCCCCTCACCCTTTTTTATGCCCTTTTAGTATTACAATTATAAAGAAAAACCATTAAAACACAGACAAAAACCATTAAAACACAGACAAAAATCATTAAAACAAAGGCAAAAACCATTAAAACAAAGGCAAAAACCATTAAAACACAGACAAAAACCATTAAAACAAAGACAAAAACCATTAAAACAAAGGCAAAATCTATTAAAACACACACAAAAACCATTAAAACACGGACAAAAACCATTAAACCAAATATAAAAACCTTAAACAAAGACAAAAACCGTTAAAACCAGACAAAACCCATTAAATCAACACACAAACACGATTAAAACAAAGGCAAAAATCATTAAACCCATACAAAAACAATTAAAACAAAGACAATAACCATTATTGAAAACACAGACAAAAACCATTAAAACAAAATGCTATTCGAGGATTGCAGTGCTGATTTTAGGGTTCCCAGCACAACACGAACCAGTTATTTTTTTCATCCTAAGCACGGGTCGGAAAACTACTACCCAAGCTTCAATCAAAGCAGGCCTTGCAATTGCGACGCTATAGGGCAGTGGCACAACGTAGTATTATTGTGTATAACTCTATGGTGGAGTCAGTAACTGGGTTAGCTGCAAGGAGCACTGGAGGGCGAAAAGAAGGTCGTCTTGCTGAAGCCAATGCTATTAATTAGACTGGCTTTCTTAAGGCTACAACGCGCGATTTTTGTTGTTGGAGAAAACAACGTTCTTTTAAGGCCAAGAAATATGCTCTCAAAGCACTCTCAACTAGAAGTGCCGTTTTTTCCGTTACATTTTAATCTAGTGCACCTTGTAGCTATTACCTCCAAACGGTGTCTCGTAGCTAATATGACGTCACATGACGCTGCGCTATTGGCGCTTGGCAACCGCTGAAGGCGCAGGTACCCAACGGGGTCCAGCAAAAAAGCGGAACGAATGTGTTACGAACGAAAAACAAGTTTCCTTCTTTTAAATTGCTACTCCACATTTAATTAGGCCGCTATAATTATAGACTTTACTTCAAGTTAGTGACGTACTCAATCGCCACAGGGCCATTTTTCAATGCTATATGTAATTTAAACTTAACTCTTCCATAGGTGCTCTGGTTGCAACGAAAACCCTTATTGGCTGCAATTAAATGTAAACGCAAGGGAATTCAGTCCAAAGTTCGTTTTTAGTCTTCTGTGCAGCCCAAACGGCTGAGAAGACCATGCAATGACTTTGTCCGTCCGTCACTTTTTTTCAACTTCAGAACACTACCAGATAAAGACAAACAGTTTTCACCATTAGATTAGCGACAAAAAATTTGATAAAAACACGACAAATTAAAACATTGTTGCTTCCTTATAAGCGAATAGGATTTTTCGACGTAACTCAATAAAATTATAACACTTGATTGTCACATTTAAACACTTCAAGATAACTTGCAACTGTAAAAACAAAGGCATTTCGTTAACGACACACGTTAGCTGCCTTCAAAATAGTCTCGATACCGTGTTGAATGGATGGCCTGCCTCTCGACTATGCATGCTCCCGGTTAGCTTCTACTTACGAAATTAAAACAGCAAGTTAAAAATAATTATGCCTAAAAGCTGAAATGTATGCCTTAAATCGCGTTGTACTGGCAACGCCAAATCCTCGCACCGTGTTGCATAAATGAATAAGCGTATACTCTCGACCTCAACTCTCCGTTAGCTAATACTTACGAAATAAAAATGGCAGGTCAAAATTAGGCGCCTAAAAGCTGACAATTTCGCAAAAATATAAAACTAGGCCCTTTTAACACATTTTAAACCAGCGTTTGTGATGGCCACTACTTTTAGATTATATAACAGAGGGTGCTGTTGCAATGCGTGATAGAGGTGTGCGCTTCAGAATTTTTGAAAGTGGCGGAAGTGAGTAGAAGACCGTGGTAATTAATTTATGAGAGAAGAGAGAATTTTTGTGAAGGGTTCCCGGACAGACAAAATGGCATGAAACACGAACATGCTTTAATTTTCAGCGCTCAAAACATTTGTGCTCCTTGTCATAAAGCCGGGTAGTAAAAGTTCAAAAACACACAAGGGCCCACCCGTGTACGACTTAACTGGCAGCAGGAACTGCCAATATGGCTGCTGCCAGTTAAGTCGTACAGGGATGGACCCTTGCGTGTTTTTGAACTTTTACTACCTTTGTGAACAAGACGCATACGTGAGTGCTGAAAATTAAAAGCTTGTTTTTTCATGTCATAGTGAGACTGGTCTTGTCAGAGGATCCTTCACGAAAAAAAAATACAGAAGACCGGTTGTGTCTGGGTAGTCGCTGCAGGCGCATGTTTAGTTTCATTAAGGTTTAGTCAGTTACTTGGTGGGATACCATATTTAAGCGTAAAATTGACAGTTATTCCAATGGCATACCTCATTTTAATTATTTGCCTCATCCGTAGGCACATCAGTGAAGTCAACCCACATTTTCGAAAACTCAAACAATAACTTCATTCTTTAGTTGCCATTAAAAATTAAGATAATCATAAAAAAAAAAAAACCTGAAGAGGTCCACTAATTGGAATATTATGGGATGTGTAACCAGCCCGACTGTGTACTGAATTTCGTGCAAATAAAAAGCTATGTTGTTTGCGAAATTTCTCAAGGTTCGTTTTAAAAGTGCTTGCGGCCATGCACGATGTTATACGAACCTCTGTTACAAAAAAGTTCTAACAAGCAATCGGAATCGACGAAGCCGTCTGAAAAACCTAGTTTCTCAACTTTGAAAAAAAAGTTCTAATTGGAAATACGCAGCTTTGTAATTTGCGACCCAACTTGTGGCCAACAATTCGCGGAATCATTTGATATTTTCGGCCGCAGGTTCCAATGAAAATCATAATTATAGTTCATTACCAACAGAAACCAAGCGACTTTCTCCTTAATTAATGACCACAACGCCAATCAGTTCGTAACTCGATAACAGTGATCGTCTGGCGGCATGACGTCATATGTACGCAAGATAAGTCCCAAGTCGTATATGGTGATCGATACGAAGAGAGGTCGAAAACCCTGTTTAGTGCATGGTTTTACGTTCGCTACATTATGATCGTTGACAGATGCCTGTAAACGTTAGCCCCCGAAATCACGGCGCTGACCCCCTAAAACACCCCGAAAACATGTTTTCAATATTCGTAGTTTAAAATAAACCACATTTTCCCGTAAAAGTAATCAAAAGTAAATACTAATACACATAAAAAAAATGTACAAAAAAATACCGTAATGGCTTCGTCGTTACGCACACATTACTCCTAAGGCGAAACTGAAAGTGAAACTTAGAAAATGAATTTTTTTTTTTACCTTCGGAATTGCGATCATGCAGAAAAATCGCAAATAGGGTTAATTATCAAGTAAAAAAAAAATACCATGACAACTAATTTTACTTTGCGTGGTGCTAAAGAAATAAAACGTACAGTTTGCTAGTTAAAAAAAGGGTCTATACAAACCTTGTTTAACAAGTGGCAAAACAATCTATATATGTAATACACTTAGGTTGGGCAAGCAAATTCATCATTATGCACTAGCTGTACCCCCGGAGGGAAATCCGGGGAGGGGGGGGGGGGATACGGGAACTGGCTAGACCGGCGTATGTTACGCCGGGGGTACAGCTTGTAAGTTTGATTGTTGCAACTTGCGACATAATCCTACATTTACTAAAGCCCGAGTCAGACGAGAAGATTTTCACTCACGACAGGACTAAAAATCGGATCGGGAGGGTAAGTTGGCTCGTGTGACATGGGGCAGACGACAAAAGTTGAGAGTAATTAAAGATTCGTCAGGACTCGATGGCCAGGCTAGGCTGCCAGCCCTCGGGCTCCCGACTTTTTCTAACGTGACCGATAGAGACCAATGGTGAACGCATACCACGCATTCCAGAAAAAGGGGTGAAGTTGGACATAAGGAGAGGCAGTTTTATGAAGTGTTTGTTGATCCCTAGAGCAGTCGGCAGTGGAGGAAATCTGCCCGTGTGACAACCATACAATATAACGCAAAGTCTCATAGCAAAGACTGCGACAACATTGACCGGAAACTGGGAAACAACCACGGGCCAAACCAAACCACTGGCCAAAGAAAACCCGGGCGAAGCCGGGTACGATGCTAGTCTACATTATAAGGCAAAGTCTCATAGCAAAAAACGACGACAACAACCTCTGAAGCAGCAACCCTTGCAATGAACGGGTGAGCGTGTCATTTTTTGGCCACAAGCTAAAAGTGGTACTGGGCTTTTATGTATTCTCTCGTATTAAATTTGAAACTGGTACATTGTTGCCTGGAATAGTTGAAACTGGCACATTGTTGCCCCGACTAACAATTTGCTCTGCGCGGTCATCTCAGCGGCAAGTCTTAAATGACGTCAGGCACGAAGCCAAAGCTATAAACTGGGGGGAGGGGGCCTGAACGGGGAATGCCCGGATGTGGAGCAGTAGGTTTGTTAGCACTGCTATTTACATTCTAATGATATAACTGCAGAGATTTTAGGAGGAGGAGGGGGGGGGGGCAGTGCGTATGTTATCATTAAGCCTTAACTGTACCTAAAAGGACCTTTTTTTTTAGACGAAAGGGGGAGAGGAGAGGGTAGGGAGAAGATGGGAGGAAAAGGGGAGTACCACAGAAAAAAAAATTGTCTGTCGCAGTCAACATTCAAGTCCTACCGACCGAAAACTGGGAAACAACCACGGGCCAAACAAAACACCGGACGAAAAAGCCAGGCACAATTGCCAACAAAAACATAAAACGCCTTGGAAACATACCTACTATGTTTGCGTAGTCCATTAGTTTAAATCTTGAATTAGCATTTTTGGTAAACAAAACCCTTTAAACTATCTCTGTTGGTTTATAAGTCCATCTTTTTACTACTGGTTGCATAGAAACACTTAAACATTGTGTAGCATTTTTCTGTCGGTGCTAATTTTGTTCTAGATACTGGATGCGCAGTGAGTACGAAACTTCACTTTTTTTTTAGTAAAGTATTAAAAGTACATGCATTCTCACTACATTCGAGCATCCTGCTTGAAATAGCTTGGCAACATTTACATAGGTTGAGAGTGAATGTAGCCGAACCGTTTCCCACGAGAGTAAAATAGGAGAAATGAGTGCTTTGCAACATGCACACATGTCCGAAGTAATGTTGCAAACCTGAGCCATCCAGGAGAGCCAACCGGGAGGAATGTACCTTTAACTAATTTTAGTCGAAATGATTAATTTACATGATATAGTGCCATAAATGGGTCAGTCAGGATCTGTGGATTAATGCGGATCACTGGTTCAGTGCAGGACACTGGCTCAATCCGGGTCACTAGGTCAATCCGGGTCACTGAGCCAATTCAGGTCATTGGGTCACTAGATCAATTCTGTCATTCAGTCAATCCAGATAACCGGATCAGTCCCGTCATTGGGTCAATCCAGGTCACTGGATCAGTCCTGTCATTGGATCAGTCCGGATCACTGGGTCATATTCCGCCGAAAATTGCCCTATAAGGTGGCAGAACGACATAAGTCTCGTTTATAATTAAAGCGTTAACGAATTCCGAAAATTTTATGTGGTAATCTCTGAATATTAAGTACAGCAACGGGCATATACCATATGTCGGTTAACGCTCCCGGGACGATGCCTATAAAAATGCGTGATCAATACGATCCATAACCGGGCGCTCAATAAGCTGAGAGCTATTGACTCACGTGCACCGAGATTGGGTCAATTGGGTCAATCCAGGTCACTGGATCAGTCCTGTAATTATGGTCACTCCGGGTCACCTGATCAGTCCTGTCGTCTGTTTGAATCCGGGTCACTGGTCTGCCCGGGTCACTCTGGGTCATTGACTCATTCTGGCTCACTGGGTCAGTCCGGGTCATTGGTTAATTTCGGGTCACTGGGTCAGTCTGGGCCACTAGTTGAATCCATCCGGTCAACTGGTTCGTGGGTCATGGAATTAAGTGGGTCGCTAGTCCAAAAAAGTGACCCATTCATTTAGCTTCTCTTTCCCTGATCTCCTTTCCCCCCCCCCCCCCGAACTCTTCTGACTGCCCTCCTTCCCCATGTTGGTTAGAACATAAATTTCCGCAATGGGATTACCTCACACAAGAGAAGCAAATTCAGACCGACAATAAAACCGTAACAACCTGATCTAATCCATTAGGTTCGGCCATGCAATTCGTGCCTTGCCTTTATTTTATTGCCCACTTCTAGTTTCTTGCGTAATCTCGGTGCACGTGCGTCAATAGCTTTCAGCTTATTGAGCTCCCCCGGTTATGGCTCGTATTGATCACGCATTTTTATAGGCATCGTCTCGGGAGCGTTAACCGACATATGGTATACGCCCGTTGCTGTACTTAATATTCAGAGATTACCACATAAAATTTTCGGAAGTCGTTAACGCTTTAATTATTAACGAGACTTATGTCGTTCCGCCACCTTATAGGGAAATTTTCGGCGGAATATAACGAGTGGAATTTGATTAAGAAAAAGTTTTTTTTTTCCCAGTCACGCTTTTAATGCTTCCTGCTCTAAAGTGGCTGACCTACCGAATGCGAAGCTCGGTTTATTGTGGCCCAAAATTATTTTAGGTTAACCCGTTTCAGGATGTCATGTCCTTGGTAAATGGACTGTCCCGTTGCTGACCTTTCAACCTGATTGCAGAAGATGTCGTTCACGAGTTATTTCTCAGGTGGGCTTTGAGGTTTGTAGGCAATGGTTACCATAACAGGTCACCGATGGCGCTACACGTTCTGATTCTGAGCGTTGCTGATGTTGATGTTTCTGTGAGATGATAATAATGTAGAAAACTTATTTTGATTTTAAAGCTGTTACGTACAGGCAAGGTGCACCTTGTAAGGAAAAAGTAAGTACTGCGGAAGTTGCTTTGCGTGCTCACACAGATTATGCAAAAATGTACGCAGTTTATTAGACGTATCGGAGTAAAAATAAGGAGACCAAATAAGTGCAAGTACAATATTTTACAACTAGCCACATCGCTCGCTTAGCTCGCTCAGTTGGCGTCGTCTCGCTTCGCTCTGGGAGGTTACTTATTCACACACTAATTGACTGATACTCCATGCCCATAAAAAACCTGCACTTCTAAATTATAAACACAAACTGTTGCACGGCTGGTGTTGGATGCACCGTTTGCAACACTGGTACGATTTGGTCGTTGATGCGTATTCTGATGTTCGCTTCGCTCACTCAGTCAGCGCATCGTGTGACTCAAATAACATGATGCACCGTTTTGAAAATTAATGCATTTTTGTCGCCCAACCCTCAGTAATACTTCTGCTAATGGTTTGCGTTCTTGCTACCACGAAGGCAAAAACATTGGTAGAGGCAATAGTAGTCGCAACTACCGTCAAGGCCCCAACTAGTCAACTAGTTAACTTTCCAATATATAGCTGCACATCAGTGGCCTAGAGTTCAGGATTGCACACATTCTGATTAGGAAATATACCATAGAGTAGC
Organism: Lithobius niger; assembly: GCA_023313725.1. Lineage (NCBI taxonomy): Eukaryota > Metazoa > Arthropoda > Chilopoda > Lithobiomorpha > Lithobiidae > Lithobius > Lithobius niger. The sequence goes on from JAHWFP010261249.1 coordinate 21,190, forward strand.
AAGGCATATACATATATAGTATTACATAGGAGTTTATTTAGCCCACGCAAAGTTGCGTGAAGATCAGACGGCACTTAAAAATACGTAGTAACCAAGGCAAAATATACACTTGAAGGAAACAAATACACAGGGGCTGTTTCCCCGCTTTACACCAAAGTACGCACTATAGCTTCTTTATTTTTTAGCTGAACATGTTTTTAGCGATCCTGTTCTCGTAAACCTACATGCTTGTTCATTGGTCTAGGGATAGTCGCTTCCATTAAAACTAATGGTCTCTCTTTCTCATGCTCTGGCTTCATTATAGTATTTTTGATTGGGTTGACTATGAAGGTTGACCCTGGGTTGACATTGTGTTCAAGTTCAAGATCAAGGTCAAGTTCATGGTCATCCATTCCGTCTTTACATGTCCACCGACCCATGGTTTATGCATGTACACTTATGTTTACGCATGTTAACTCTTATGCTAACCGTTTCAGAGTGGCGAGAAGGTTACGCAAATACAATTGTCCGTTTTACAGCCGCGCGGTGTTAAAGGGCAATTTCATCCATTTTGATGTGCATGCTTTACTTTTGGATCACTTACAGTAGTGGCCAGCTAAGGCCGTCGGACGCTTGAGCTCTCACAGCCAATAGAGCTATCTCAATCGGCTGCGAGTCGAAATCGAAAAGTGACATGGTGTCGTCATTAATTTCTGCGCGTTCCAGCAAAACAATGGCGGTCTCCGTCTCGTGTTTTGGTGAAGCAATAATTAAATTGTTGTATCGGACGTACGTAACGTATTCCAACCGCAATTCTTGTGTTTAGTTATTATGTAAGTAATCCAATAGTAAAGCATGCATGTCAAAATAGATGTAATTGCCCTTTAAGCAGTGCAGGGAAGTTGCTCAGTGCTGTAGTCTGTATTCATAGTAAATTTTGAGCCTATTCACGGATTCAGTATAAATTGCCCACGTACGTTTTGTGCGTGGGGATTTAACGGTGTGAAACCAGTAAACCAACATTTGAAAAATGTGAATGAGCTGTGCATCTGAAACAAATGTAAAGCACAAATGGCGCTGACACAATTAGGATGATTTCGTTTCTTTAAACTGTTAGCGAACTTAACGTAAAATGTCGGACTGTCTGAAATAGATTCAGGAAAACTGCCCAGAAAGGGAAACGTTCAGCCACTTAACCCTTCATGCCCATGTCAAACTGGATGGGTTTTTTTGTAGGCCCCATAGGGTCGGTCGCAGGATTCGAACAGGCATTCACTTGGTTTGAAGACTGGGACGCTGACCACTGGGCTGTTGCTGCTTGCATTGCTCGGGGTCCCCGGGAACCCCTCTGACGAAAAATAGCAAACTGTGGGAGAGCTAAAGCAAAATTAGACTGAGAAATGCGAAAGGAAAGCTGGGAAACTTTGGGTTTAAGTTAGGGTAAAGAGGCTTAATAAAAAGGCTTAGTTTAGGTGGGGGGAAGGGAGCCTAACCAAAATTGGGCCTACTAGAGGCCTAACAGCCAGAAATACCCCTAACTAGGAGACCTAGCAGGGGTTGAAGAGGACCAGCCAGTTGGCTGGCCCGAAGGCTTTCTGATTTTCCATGCTGCCCCCTTTGCTTAAATACGTTTTGGTAACCCCTGACAACTGCGAAATAGCCAGGGTATTATAGGAAATGGAAGCTTCTAGAAGGTTCTAGAGGCAGGAACCGGAAAGGAAAATTATAAGGCATAGATAATGTCCACCTGTGTAAGATTAAGACACTCAAGACTAAGAGTGGCCGTTGGCCCTAGCAATCATGCAAGTACAAGATTTGCGACACCCTCACAAAGCTCGCGTTGTGCATTGAGACTTAGTTTTTTGCCGTTCAGTAGCCGTCCAATAATATAGGCCGTTGGGCAGTAAAGGGCTATTGTGGCTTTGAATGGGGAAGAGAAAAAGAATTATTAACCCTTTAATGCCCATGTCAAACTGGATGTATTTTTTGTAATAGTTCGGTCGGTCGTGGGATTCGAACCGGCATTCACATGGTTGGAAGACGAGGACGCTGACCACTGGGTTGCTGCTGCTCGCTTTGCTCGGGTTCCCCGGAGACCCCTCACAAAGTTCGCGTTGTGCGTTGGAACTTAGTTTTTTTGCCGTTCCATAGCCGTCCAATACATAGGCCGTTGGGCAAAAAGGGTTAACGTGCCAAGTCTTTCAACCAACAGTAGATGATCAGTGATATTCAACCAATACGCCAACTTATCACCATCATGACATGCTGTGTTTAAAAATGTTTAACAAAGCCCTTCAACATTAGCAACATCAATAAGGTGAAACCGGAGATTAGAAACCCGTACGCATAGCATTAGCAGAGGCATTAGCAATTACCACCAGGCCCCTGGCGTAGGTTTGGAAGAGGTAAGTTGCGACATTGTAACTTTCTAATCATTGGCGAATCACTACTCATTGCAAGGCGACTAAGCCACGGGCAGAGATCTTGTTTTCCTTTCCCCGCTGGAGGTGGCGGCCGCTACTGTCAAGCCAAGGCGCGGAGAAAAAGATCGTACAAAAAATATGTCACAAAATGATGATTGCAAAACACCGTGTTCTATTTACCGGACGGGGAATTGGAGCGTGTTTGTAAAACTGTCATTGGCCTGGTCAGTGATGATAATTCAGGCGAATATGCTAGCTGACTGACTATTCCCGCACAATTTCTTCCCCAGTTGGCGCTGAAATTGAGAAACAAAGTTTCTTCCTCCCTTCGAGCGCAAATTAACACAGGCTTGGACTAATAGCAGCATAAGTGGTATTCTTCTCACATATTTATTAGGCAGAAACCTACACAGAGTATTTTTGACATAAATTTTCCACAAAAGTAAAAATGGCCGTTCGGTTGAGAACTGGCCACATGGGGTCGCGAATCAGAACAAATGGTGGCACGTGGGTGTCTTGGAGATACCACTCTTGGTTCAGCTGTGTGTTTCTCAGGTGATGAAAATTTACCTTTAGCCCCCTTCACGTATGCCCACATCCACTCTATCTTGGGAAAAAATAAACGTTTAGTCCGAGGGACGAAAAGTATGCTTCACGTGGGTTCCTTGGGAATTCTATAGAAACGAGCAAAGCACAACCGAGTTGTCAGGGCTTTGATCGTCGAGGCAAGAGGATAGCATGTCTGATCGCACTGCTGAGCAATCCAAGGCAGGAGAATACCACATCGAATCTTGCTGCCAAGCAATCCTAGCCAAGAGGGCATTGCGTCGGATCGAGCTGCCAACCAATCCGAACCAAGAGGATGACACATCGGATCGTGCTGCTAAGTAATCTGAGGCAAGAGGATACCACATCGGATGTTGCTACCAAGCAATCCAAGCCAAGAGGGCATCGCATCGAGCTGCCAACCATTCTGAACCAAGATGATACCGCATTGGATCGCGCTGCCGAGCGATCCGAGCCAAGACGGCACCACATCGGATCGAGCTGATAACTAATCCGAACCAAGAGGATACTGCATCGGATCACACTGCTGAGCAATCCGAGGCAAAAGGATACTGCATCGGATTGTGCTGGCGAGCAATCCGAGGCAAGAGGTTATTGCATCAGATTGCACTGACGAGCAATCTGAGGCAAGGGGATACAGCATTGGATTGTTGAGCCAAGCAATGCACAGAAACAACCCCCTCTAGAGTTATTTCTGGTTATGAAGGAGTCAAAATATATCGCGAAATAAAGTATTGTTGTTGTAACTCTTAAAAAAAAATTGGTCAAGTTTTCAGAGTCAGAAACCTATGCTCAAGCCAACACGCAAAAAAAACTCCAAGGACGAAAAGCAAGTTTCATGCGGGTTTCCTGGGAACTCTAGATTAAAGTACAGCCTAATCAGGTCCTCGGTGACATAAGTCCTTAAAAGAAGACCCAACGTATCAGTGCACCATGGTACTGAAGGAAAGCGGTAACATATCAAGAAGCCTAACATTGCGTGTTTGCTTGTTCGCACATGTAAACACCCAAAATACTTGAAAACCCTAGGAACGTGGGAACCCTGGAAACCATGGGAACCAAAGAGAGAGAGAGAGCAAAGAATAGTCGAGTTGTCAGGGCCTACGAACCAAGAGGATGAGAGTCCTGGCATTAAGTCCTGGGAATACAGGGTTAAATGCATAGTTTAAGTACATAACTATGGATATTATTTCTCTTGTTCCAATTTACGTACTAGTTCGTAAGACACAGCCACGAAATAAATTAAAAACTAACCCTTAACGCGACAGGCTAGTTTTCTGAGGGTTCCCTGAACGCCCGAGCAAAAGTTAGATCTGATTGCCAAGTTATCTTATTCGAGTAAAGTTATCGGCCAGGTTATCAGGTCACCAGGTCTGAGCACTTGAGCCATTTGTCAACCTGGTTATCGGAGAGTCCCAGCACGACAAGTTGGTTTTCTAAGGGTTTCCTGGAAGCCTGAGCACTAAAGTTAGATCAATCATCAGGTCATTCAGGTTAAGTCCTCCGCCTGATTATCTGGTAACCAAGTCTGACCACTTGACCCATCTGACGACCTGGTAATTGGGAACTCCCATCACGACAAGCTAGTTTTCTGAGGGTTTCCTTAAGGCCTGAGCAACAAAATTAGATCAGAGACCATTCGTTTCAAGTTTTGGGCCGGGTTATCAGGTCACCTGGTCTGAGCACTTGGCCTGTCCGATGACCTGGTAATTTGGGGAACCGAGTTAGATCAAACACCGGGTCTTTCTGGTCAAGTTTTTGAGCAAATTATCAGGGCAGCAGGTCCTGTCCGACGACGTAGTTGCTTGGGGAACGCAAGTGCAAGCTATTTTTCTAAGGGGTGCTGGAAACCCTAACACTAAAGCTAGGTCATTTCACCAGGTCATTTGGGTGAAGTTATCGGCAGGGTTATCAGAGCACTTGATCAACACGACAACCTGGTTAGTTGCGGAGCCAGTTACCAAGTGACCACAACGGAAGTCGCAAATTAGAATAAACAGCATGGTCTTACTGCAAATACTGAAAATAGACTATTTAATACACTGTTTTTAAAGAAGGTGTTTTAAGTTTTTTCGACGAGTGTTTGTTTATTTAAGTATCTTAGGCTTCTTCGTCACTAAATTTGCAACAACTGGAAGAATTACTCTTCTGAACTTAAAATTTTATGTTTCTTCGTTTATAATGCTTAAATTTAGTTGTTGCTGTTAGCATTTTAGTTCTTAGAATGTTTGTCAAATTCGACGTATGTTTGTAATTCGTCGGCCCATGTCACCAGATCAGTTGGGTCACGCATTGGTCTAGTTCACCGAAGTCCCAAATCAACCAATTTTGCGATGTCTAAATAATTGGGGTCACGCATCAGTCTAGTTCACCAGGTCCCAAATCAACCAATTTTCGGATCACCAAATCATTGGGGTCACGCATCAGTCTAGTTCACTAGGTCCCGAATCAACCAATTTTTGGATTACCAGATCATTGGGGGTCATGCATTAATCTAGTTCACTATGTCCCAAATCAACCAATTTTTGGATTACCAGATAATTGGGGTCACACATCAATCTAGTTCACTATGTCCCGAATCAACCAATTTTTGGATTACCAGATCATTCAGGTTACGTATCAGTCCAGTTCACCGGGTCCCGAATTAACCAATTTTCGTATCCCTGGGCATTTGGTCCACACATCAGTCCAGTTCACCGGGTTCCGAATAATCAATTTTCGTATCCCTTGGGCATTTGGGCCACGCATCAGTCCAGCTCACTGGATCATGAGTCGACCAATTTTCGGGTAACCAGGTCATTGGGGTCTTGCATCAGTCCAGTTCACCGGAACCCAACTCAACCAATTTTCGTATCCCTGGCATTTGGGCCACGCATCAGTCCAGCTCACCGGATCGTGAGTCGACCAATTTTCGGGTCACCAGGTCATTCGGGACACGCATCAGTCCAGTTCAACGGGTCCTGAATACATCATTTATCAGGTCACTGGGGGTGGCAAGAAAATGAACCAGGCCCACTCTGCATACCGAGGAGAAGGATCAAAGCACTGATTATTACTAAGGAGCTTGTGTTAGTATTGGCCAGTCAAAATCTCTGCTGATCTGTGAACTTGGAAAACAAACAATAAAAGTATGTATTTGCAATAACGCTCATTTTAGGTAAAGCACTGCATACATCCGTTGCTAATGAAAGGGTCAAGGGCCTTACCATCTTGCCAAACAACCTACAAGATATTGTTGACACGTAACGTTTGAAATAATAATAATAATTGGTTAAGTGGCTACTGACTGAGCCTCAGTAATAACTAGAAAACTTGTTCGAAATTTTAATTTGAAAACTTGGTCTTTCACAATTCGCATCTATCTTCCTTTCATTGTTTTCTTTTGCGTTTATAGTTCAATAGTGTTATTTTGTACTTCGATGTTTTTGAGTACTTTTTTGAGTGTGGTGTCCTACACGCCACATGCAGGTATAAGCTCTTGTGTAAGCTCCTGTACACGCCAAATGCAGGTATAAGCAACAGCATTTTGCACTGTTGTTTGCAGGAATAGAGTCACTCTCTCACTGACTTATCATAGCTCGTACATACCTTTCGATGGTGCAACCCGGGCAACTGCACTGTGACTGAGGTTGGCGCTAATGACCTTGCTGTCGACGTGCCATTAAATCTCATCCCCCACCTTTCATTAAGCTTGTTTCAAGCCATTTACCACGTTGTTTCATCTTGTTCCAACACCAGACTATATTGTTCCAACCCTGGTGTCACAATAACGGTGTACTGCTGATGTAAATTTTGTTAGACAAGTTATCTAGAAGAATAGAAGGAACGATGTGAAGGGGAGGGCATCCCAACGCATTGGCTATTTGCACCCACACTTTGACTACAGGCCTTATTTGGCCATCAACGCGAACCACAGCTCAAAAGTCACAGCAAATTACCAGTAGAAAACTTTTCAAGGGGGAGCAAAAATGGTGACAATGAAATGTAGATGCGGCTGAAAAGCCACAAAAACATGAAGCAGACGATGTGATGGAAAAACCACAGAAAAATGAAGCAGTAGATGTAGCTGAATAGCCAGGGAAAATGAAGCTGAGGATGAGGCTGAAAAACCACAGAAAACAGAGCAGAAGATGCTGCTGAAAAGCCACGGAAAATGAAACAGAAGATTCGGCTGAAAAGCACAGAAAATGAAGCAGAAGATGTGGTGGAAAAGCCACAGAAACATGAACTAGAAGATGTGGCTGAAAAGCCACAGAAAAATTGTGGCTGAAGAGCCAGCGAAAATGAAGCAGAAGATGTGGTGGAAAAGCTACAGAACATGAATCAGAAGATGTGGCTGAAAAGCCACAGAAAAATGAAGCAGAAGATGCGGCTGAAGATACATACAATAAACTTGAGTTTCTGGTAGTGTCGAGTCACCATGCTGATCGAGTGAATTAGTGGTTAATTCTCAAAAACAGAGTTTCATTACCATCACCATGACACGTGAATTTACACTTTTGCCAATATTTGTTCACTTGTCGCTCTTGGCAGTTGCACGAAATTTGCTCCTGTGGTTTCTGTATTAAAGTTAAGCAACCGTATCCCAGTAACAGCATTCGGTTATTGCTGTGCAGGTGGAACGAGCCGAGTTTTTTTTTATAATTTTTATTTTAGTTTAGCCACCACGTTGTAGCTCGTTGGGCTAATTTCAGTAAGTGCATGTGGGCAGAAATGTAGACATGTCACTATGGACAATCTGACAGTTTATTGTAGACTCCATACACCTGTTGGACGAAAGATGACAACAGTTCAAAAATATTGTGATATTTTCAGGAAAATAAAAAATATCGAATAATTAGATGTAATATCGCATATACATGTATATCAAGATCTGCGATTTAATAATAATAATAATAACAACAACAAGGTTTACCACCAGTTGGTGGATGCTTGACGGAAGGGCTGTAAGTCGCTGACACCGCGCCATTTCGTTAGCAAGACTGGGGGAGGGAGGCGGTGTACTATTTACATATTTCTCTTAAGAAAAGGGGTAAGATCCTCGGAGAGCAACTCCCGATAGAACCCACACTCTGTGTCCATACACACTGTACTTGAGCGAAGAGCATTCCAAAACCGGGACGACACGCACCGCAAAGAAGTTCTTTCTGCATTCCAGGCGCGATCCCTGGAAAACAAGTTTCCACGGGTGGCCCCAAGTGTTGTGGGGAGACAGGGCCAGGCCAAAAAAGAGGAGATCAACTGAGAGAAGATTTCGCAGAATCTTGTAGGTCAATATTAAATCTCAATCTCCGTAGTTCCAACAACTCAACCCCTGCCTTGGATAGCCTTTCAATGTGACCAAGATCCCGGGGTCCAGGAAGCTTTTTGGCAAATTTACGCTGGACAGATTCTATTAAGTCAATGTCTTTTGCAAGATAGGGGGACCACAACGGTGTGGCATATTCAAGGATTGGGCGGACGAAGATTTTGAATGCCCAAACATTAGTTTTAAGGTTTCCTGACGTTAAACAATCGCCAAACGGCGGAATGCCAAGGAGCTGGTATTCTGACAGTGAAGGGATGACTTAAGGTGCTTAGAGAGCCAGATGCCCAGGTCTTTGACCTCTTCCACGAAAGGTAGAATATATCCATCAAGTTGATACCCATATTCAGGACTTAAATGACCGATGTGAAATGTGCGACATTTCGAATAAGAACGTGGCAGCTGCCACATTTGATACCAATGATGAACTCGTGCAATTTCGTCCAGACGAGTGTACTTAAAGGACCTGGTGCCAAAATTTCTGCTGTAGATATAAGATCGCCTGCAAATTTCACACCAAATGGGGAGGTGAACGCCAGAGACAGGTAATTTAGATAAACCAAGAATTTCCGTAGTATTTTCCTAAACCAGTTATAAACTTGACCGAAAATTAAAACAAACTGAAAAATGTGATAGACTTAAAAGAAAATAGTACGAATTAAATTGCGTGGTAGCAGGGTATGTTAAATAAATAGCCGAAAGTTATTATTTTCAGCAGACGTTTCCTTTTTAAAATAGTTAACTCGGCAGTTGAAAGATGTGTTAAGATTGAATCTGTGACTAAATGACTAAAAGTTTTGCCAAAAAAAAAAATACTCCCTAAAAGAATTATTACTTAGTTTTACTAAACAAAAATGATGGGTAATGACGGTAATTTCCAAATACTCCTGGTTTTTTTCCGTCAGACTTTAGTTTCAGTTTACTTAATGGTTGTATGAACTGAAACTAATGGCAATTTATTTTTCAGAATCTTGGATCTAAATATAATTTTAGTTCACAAGAGAAAGGAAGCACAGTAGTACAAGAGTGGAAATCATGCACTAAAATATGCCTGGAATTATTATGGACTCTAGTGATTTGACTGTAAAGATGTGAATGGGATTCCAACCAACGATGTCCCGGCAACAATTACCCTGGTCCTTGTGTAAAACTTAGCAAGAACTTCCATGCAAACGTCAAGCTCTGAAACCCTATAGTTTCCCCCCAGAATTGACATAGCCCAACGAAATTCGGTATTTGGGGTCGCGTCATAAGTGTATCACTGCATTCAAACTTTTAATGACAACAACCGAACAGTTTGGCCGGCACAGAATGGCTATTTCTTCGGTGTTGTTAAGACTCTTTGTCCTCACCGGGAGATTGAACCAATGAACCAATTTCAAGTTTTATAGTTTAATGCGTCGGTATGAACAAGGCCTAGGACCTTTTGAACGCTATTTTAATGTGACTACAATAATATTGTTCTTCTTCTTGTTGGGGAAATTTCCTCTCAGGCCGACCAATGAACCGCTCTTCAACTTTTGTGGCTTTATAACGTAGGTACGAACATAGCTTAGGGTAAATTTACGCTGGACAGATTCTATTAAGTCAATGTCTTTTGCAAGATAGGGGGACCACAATGGTATAGCATATTCAAGGAATGGGCGGACGAAGATTTTGAACAACTATTCTAGTTGTTGTTGTTCTGCCTTGTTGTCGACCTTGGCTTAAAAAAAAAAAAACTCCTCCGTTGCTACAATGTCGTTTCAACGCCAATGCTTGCTAGAAGTGGTTTGATTGGATAAACGAAAATACGAGTTATGTTTCTCACACGTATTTTCCAGATTAAAACCTACACAGCGTAATTTTAACCTAAGTTTTCCGTGAAAGTAATTTCGATCACTCGTTCTTCAACGGGCCGGCATGGGGTCGTGACCAAATATGTAAAATGGAATATAAGGTTTCATCAATATTGACTACCCAAGCGTTAGGCCCTACAGAACCTCATTTACGTTCCTGCAATCGAAGGAAAACAAGCAGTGACACAACATCACAGTGGCTGCGGAGCTAGTGTAAGGAGCCGGTCGTTGGGCTAGGTGCAAGGTGCACTGAATGAAAATGGAGTATAAAACAAAGGCGTCTTCAGTCAAGCCTTTGCTGTGAAAGCGGCTTTCTCAGGCCTAATAAACGTTGTTTTCTTCAATCCCGTACTCTGCGACAACATATATTAAGGTTATAAATAGGAAAAGAAAGGATTTACATGCTGAAAACTGCGGCCGCTGCCAACAAGTCTAAAAAAAATTGAGCATTTTAGGTCGGAGAAAGTCGCTCGATCACTGCATTGGCTTGACAAACCGCGCTAATGATTTTACCTTGCGTTTATCCAATGAACCTTGCAGCCAGTTAAACAATAAGACACGGCTGTGAATAAGGCGTCACTGTCACCGCGCCATATTTTGAAAACTTTCATTTCAAAACAGCACTAAAATTTAACATTTACGTTGAAAACTAATACGGGGTAGGGCTCGTATAGTTAGAAAAATTGGCGAATTCATGTCAAGTACTAAGGTTACCGCGGGACGGAGTGGGACAATTTTGCTAGGAAAAATCTAGAATCTTGCATATGCCACAGTCGACATGAGTACGAGTGCATTCAGGGACTTTTCTCTTCCTGAATACACAGGATTGGAGGGGAGGGGGGAATTGAAGCTTAATGGCGCGCCGACAGCTAGTTCATTAGCGCCAAACTCAGTCAAAGTGCAGTGGCCTGGAATACACAGGGGTGAGTGCAACAATTGATTAACAATAAAAAAATTTTAAATAAACCCTACCTTTCCAGTGTTGTCACACGAATTGATGACGTCACTGCTCAACTTTTGTCGAACCATAACTCTTCGAAGGGTAAATTCATCCCCTTCTAAACAAGCCGATAAAATACACCCCTCGTAGCCGTTGGGTGGGGGTGGCGGGGAGGGGGGTGTTGCCATGGCCATTCGTGACGCTTTGCTGTCCGACGTGCTTGTGGGCGAATCCGGCCGCAGGAAAGGTTCGGACAACGCCGAGGTCGAGGTCTTTTTTTTGCGGTTTTTGTTGTTATTGTTGAAGAAGAGGTTGTTAATATTGTTGGCGTTGTTGTTGTTGTTGTGGAGGTTGTTGAGGTTGTGCCTTCGCCTGGCGGCCGTCAGATCGCACAGACCCACGAGTGATCCCATGATTTAGTTGCTTTCGTAGTCGTGATTTGTGCCCCACGCGCGCGCTGCCCGGGCCTGATGTTGTCCTAGTTGTTGATTCTATCGCCACCGTATCTCTATGACTCGCTGCCTTCTGTGCCTCGTGCGCGCCGCTGTGACGCACACGCGCTTGCCTTGCGTTTAGACGGTTATCTGCAAGGTTGCACCGCTGTGTTCGTTCTTGCCATATCTTCTGCTGTCTCGCCAAAACCTGGAAAAGGAATCCCAGACGATTATTGTTAGCCGAGGAGCGAGGCGGCGAGGACGAATGGCTCGCTCGGCCGACGAAAATAGCAGAGCGGTTACAATGAACACGTTTCAGAAAGTCACCAGACAGCTCAGCGACCGACTCCAACGAATGCGACCGACTCCTCAATCAAAATGACGTCACGCGTCTATTGTTTCCGAACGCACTGTGGCTGAATGCACCGAAGAGTAAAATGGAGGCCAAGGTTACGAAAGAAGTCTTTCAAGAACGTACTAGAAGAACCCCTTCCGCCAGACGGATATAATAAACGTTTGTCAGTCATGTGTACGTCTCTGATTCATCAAAGCAAGTTTTTTTTTTTTTTAAATCACAGGTTTGTGAATAATTTGCTAACAAATGCTGATTTTCGTTCGCTTCGCTCACTCAGTCAGCGAAGCTCTTTTACCACTGTAAAACATGTTTGGATGAACTACTTTCGGTGAGGTGGGGCTTCGGCGCTGAGTTGTTCGGTGAATTTATGAAAGGCCCGAGTAGTTCAGTTATGAGTTTACGAAATCCGCCACGAAGCAAGTGCTTGTTAGGGGTAGAGTTCTTCTAGTGTTCAAATCCAGCAACAATAACACAAACAAGAGGTTAAAGTGACTGCCTAGTCGCGACCGTTCTTCTGCACACTTCCGCCGCATTCGAAAATGTTCAGGTGCACACCTCTATCACGCACTGCAACAGCGTTCTCTATCATGTAATCTAAAAGTATAGTAGCCATCACAATTGCCGGTTAAAAATGTGTTAGCTTTTAGGCCTAGTTTTAGATTTTCGGCATAATTGTCAGCTTTTAGGTTTAATTTTTATCGGACGTTTTAATTTCGTAAGTACCAGTTAACGGAGAGTTGGGTTCGAGAGTACGCTTATTCATTTATGCAACACTTCGCGGAGATTTGACGTTGCCGTGATTGAAGGCCTAATTTTCAGATTTTAGGCTTAAATTTTTACCTGCCGTTTTAATTTCGTTAAGCAGCAGCTAATCAGGAGAATTTGATTCGAGTGTAGGCCTATTCATCCATGCAACACGTATTGGAGACTATCTTAAATGAAGCGAATGTGTGTCTTTTTGTTATTCCGGTTTCGTGTTTTCCTGTAGTGTTTAAACGTGACAATCAAATGTTATTATTTCATTGAGTTTAGTCGAGAAAGCCTCCTATAGCTATAAGGAACCAACGATGTTTTAATTTGCCGTGTTCGTTAACTAATTTTTGATCGCTCCCTCTGATGGTGAAATTAGTTTGTCTCTGTCTGGTACCGTGCTGAAGGTGAAAAAAGCGACGGATGGACCGTCGGACAAAGCCATTGCAGTAGTCTTCTCAGCTATTTCGGCTGCACAGAATACTAACAGTATAGGGATCCCATGGTATCAACCGCCCAAAACATGCTACTATTCTAATGATCGTCGTTGTTATGGTGGAATGTCTATAAGCATGCCAAGTGAAATACGTGGGATATGTCAAATATACTCCCCACTATACGGATGGGAATATCTCCCACTTGTAAAGATCGCCTTGTTCCATTCCGAACCTAACTGGAGTAATTATCCAGTTTTCTCTTGTTAAGCCATCACTAGCGTGTTCGATAAGAACGACGAATTGGTGACATTTTTATCCATCTGTAGAAGGACTCGGGTAACGACATTTTACTGCGTTCCACAAGAAATTGTATCAAAATAAGCATTACTCGTTGTTAGTTTAACGAGTAACAATGCAAACGGACTGCCAGAAGTGATCGGCAACACATCATTGTCGATAAAATGGACGCGGTACTTGTTTGTAGTATGGCGCGTGGTTTCGGGCCTCTAAGCTTTTCATAAATCCGCAGCCCGCGTTACTTATTGTATAGTTGAATGCAAATCAGCAAACGCTTTAATTGATATGATTGAAGTACTTACTGCAACTGAAAAAAAAATTAATACCTCCGTTCGTATTCAATACTTTTCGACCAAACTTCGGCAGATAGTAGATAAATGGGCAGTAACTAAAATAAGATGCCACCCAAAAAAAAACTACAAAAGAAGTGGTATCTAAAACAAAACCCACAAGGGTGAAAGAACCCACCAAGTTTCAGCCAATCAAAGTAGTGATATCAGAGCCAAAATGGCTGCCACCAAGTTGCTACATTAGTTGCCAGGCTAAGCCCACCGACTATTGCCCCCTACGTTAAATCAAAAACTTGACCATTGCAACCGATAGTAGCAATGGTCAGGTTTTTGATTTAACCTTTGATCTAATACTCGGTGGGATTAGCTTGGCAACTAATGTAGCATCTTGGTGGCAGCCATTTTGGCTTTGGTATATCACCACTTTGATTAGCTGAAACTTGGTGGGTGGGTTCTTTCACCCTTGTGGGTTTTGTTTTAGATTTATAGTAACGCAAACTTACCCAATAGACTGCACCTTAAAGTTGAAACCCATACAAGTCCCGTTTGTGACTCGGGCCAGTCCTATCGGTATTCACTTGGTTTTGTAAAGGCTAAACAACCCATTGGGCTGTGCGTGCTTGCTTGATTTGGAACAGTTAGTCTGAGAAAGTGGTTCCGTTTAGATTTGGATTCAAAAGGTATACAAATTTCAATAATTTCTGCCAAAATTGAACAATTTTTTTTCCTTAACCCCTTAACTTAATAGGTTAAGCGGTTAAGATTTGAGCCGTTATTATAACATATAAGATTCTGCGAAGTTTGATAACGGTTGACCTTCTATTCTTTGATCTGGCTCCTAGTCTACATTACACTCGTGGGCAAAGATGGAGCGACTAGAGAAGATGGTTCATTCCTGATTTCCGGTAGTATTGTGTTTGTGGAAATGTACCGATTGGGACTGTGATGTGACGTCATATTTACCAATTCCGAAAAAGTAGCTCGAACAGCCAATCAGTGTGCTCAGCACGTGACTAGTGGATTTGCACAAAACGGAGTTTTAAAAAATAAAATCTCTGTTTACGTTGCTAGCGGACGATAAAAAGCATTTACTTCCGTAAAAAAGCAAATCATAATAAACGGAGATTAGTTTGTTTTTATGAATTTCCGTTTATCGAGCAAGCCAACAGTCTCATTTTATAGATGCGCTTTTTTGGTGTAATATGACGTCATTAATACCAGCATGGCCGCCTCCTTACTGTAGATTGCCGTCTCCTTCCCGCAACATGAACGTCTACTTCATTTAATCCTTGGTCTCAACCGGAAGTAAGTTTGTTAAACGAAAAATGGCCTATTGGTGCTTCTTGTCCTACATCGTTGTTCTTTGTTCGTGGGCTCCCTTGGAAGCTAGCTACCAAAGACGCAAAACTTGAATGTAGAAAACATTTTTTCTCAGTCCGCATTATTCCCGTTTGGGATACGCTTCGTCCTAGTACAGTGGCCATGGACTCTGAGGCAAAATTCAGGAGAGAACTGCTCACTGAACACCTCAGTAAATTTATTAAAATACCATTATGACCTCCGCCTCCGAGCACTGGTATAGTATTGTCATCCTGTGGCCCATCCATCGAACGAGTATGTGGTGGACAGATTTTTTTTTTAAACTTTATACAGATTTTTTTTAACTATTTGATTACGACAAATCCCATTATGTGGATGCATTGTTTTTTACTTTTTAAAATCAACAAAAAGTTTTAGGCAAGTTTACTACTTTTTTTTTAATTTTTAGCCTCATTATTTAAACATTTCCTTGTCTGCACCTTGGCCATCCTCTCCCTGAAAAACCCACACGTTTGGCGATGCCATCAGGGACCAAAGTGTCCCTGGCAGGTCTAACCTTGGTGGTAAGGCATTCGTGTCCCCCACCCCACCTCCGTCTATTCCACATTCCCGGCCATTGTTTTATATCATTTTTTAAATTTTATCTTATTGTTGAAATTCAATATAACTAATTTCTTATCTTTTAATGGCGTTAATTTCACAGAAAATAGCGTATAATTTGTGGCTGGCTGTTAGCGACCCCTTCCCCACTCCTGGTCCTTGCCAGACCCGTTGCTATTGCAACAAGCTTTGATTTATTATTATTATAACTATATTAATTTAACATGCAAAACCCCGCTTAATGGCAGGGCAAGCAGCCGATTGTGTTTTCCTGGGATTCACGGAGCACCTTGCAATTATCTATTTAACATTTACTCGCGCAATCAAGCACGCAAGCGCTGACCGACCTGGTAGTTTCCGCGTCTCGAATGTCGCTAAGCAACCACGGCCGGGGGAAGGGTCGCTCACTTAAAAAGCGTCTTCGTGGAGCCATAGCCTTCCCGACGTAATCAGGAATGCCCCCCCGTGTACCAACACCCCCATCCATCCATCCCGTCATCCAAAATGTCAAATGAAGGATTGGATTGTGTAATACGTCCGTGCCAAGTGGGCTAAAATTTCAAGATATGTAGTAGGTGAAAGGGTTGCTGGGATACGTGTGACAAATATGGGTTGCTGGGGCAAGTTATTTGTAACTTTAAGTTGTGATGGAATTTTGCTGGGATTACGTAATCCGGCAACCTTAGAGGGATAACGTGTATTAAAAAGTTACAAAAAAAGTTAGAAAATTCAAGGGAAAACGGAAAACCTTAGGAAATTTTACGGAAGAAAGTGTGAAAAATGAGAAAGGAGGGTAAATTAGGAAATTTCGCCGAGTTTGCCTATTCCCTTCTTTTTCCCCTTTAACTCTTTGATTGTGCCACAAGGTTCCAAGGGGTTCACTTCTGGAACCACTTCTTTTTTTTTCTGTCTATGTAAAATTAATTAAGAGGTGGAGAAAAAAAGAAGTGGTCCCAAAGGTGAACCCAGTGACACAACCAAAGAGTTAAAGTGGAAAAAGAAGGGAATTGAGAAAACTCAGCAAAATTTCCTAATCTTCCCTTCTTTTCGACCCTTTTTCTCCCCTAGAATTTTGTAAGGTTTTCTGTTTCCGTTAAACTTCACAACTTTCGTAATTTTATGTTACGACAGAATCTTGGCTGATCGTGCGTTAATCGTGAATCGTATTCTATTGTCAACGATTTTTATGCTGCTTTTTTGCAATACTTTTGATTCTGTAAGAATTTTTTTTTAAATGTATAAAAGATATCCTCTGTTGTACCAAAGAAGCCCACATAACGGACCAAAGTCTTTCGATCAGACAATTAAAAAAAAGTAGTCCAAAAATCTAGATAAATAGGATTGTATGTTACAGTTTAAAACGGATTACTAGCTGTGGTATAGCATAAAAGACGAGATCCCTAAAGTAAGCTTTGAGGCACAGCCAAAGTGTTAAATATTGTCGCTGCAATTTCTTTAATTTTTCCTTCCTTTCTCTAAAATTTCTTAATTTTTCTTCTCGTTTTTTAAAATTTCTGATTTTTTTCCATTTTCATTCAACATTTCTTAATATTTGACCTATTCCATCGGCTTTTCTAATATTTAATCTTTTTCCTCATATTTTAAATTGCTCACTTTACCCTTCAAAGTTCCTAAATTTCCCATTTTCCTCCTCAAATTTCCTTAGAATTTGCATTTACATGGGGTAAGACAATAAAAGAAGTGCTCCCAAAACTGAGCCTTGAGGCAGAACCGAAGCACTGTCATACGGAATATCCCTAAAGCTAAGGAAATTCTCGGTAATCTTTTGCCATTAAAATTTTTGCCCATTAAAATTTATGCCTAAACAGCACTTGTGAGTTTATTTGGGCTAAAACATTCATTCCAAGTGTTTTGGCCCATATAAACTCACAAGCGCTCTTTAGGCAGAAATTTAAGTGGCAGAAATTTTAATGAACATAAATTTTTACGGGTCTCGCGAGCTATTGGAAATTATCAAATTTTTTTTTACCACGAGTGGTTAAAACAATTTGATAATTTTCAAATTCTACCTGTTTAGTTAGAAAATGTATCGTCATTTTTCATCACTACACTCTGCACGCTCAATAACGCAGACTTAATAATTAATAATAATAATAAGAATGTATCATTTATTAATTATTATTAATTACGAATATTTATCATTTATTAATTATTATTAATTAAGAATATTTATTATTGAAACGATTTGTTGAAACATGTTTTACAATGAAGATGACGCTCCGAATTTGTTGCTAGGTTACGTGATCGGCTGTTAGGCCTAACAACGTAGCAGAGCTGTCAACAGTGGTATCGGGTGTTGTGTGATAACTGGTGTTGCTATAGTTAACGCAAACGAACGACCTTCAGGATTGTTTATGATAGGAAAATATATATTTTTATTTGAAACCAATGCAATGTACCGTTTCGTAGCATGTCGACATTCTAACGTTTGAAGAATGTTACACGAAGAAGTATCGACCAATGAAAGCTACAGGATATTCCCTCACTGCTTAATGTAGCCAATGAACATCGACTGACAGCAATGACATCACAGAAGCTTTCGAAAGCTTATACTGAAGTCTTATCACTAAGTCGGTTTTGATTGGACGAATTTAGTACACGATCAAGAGTACACATTTCTGGCAGGGAAATTCTTACGGCAATATCCAAGTTTTTACCTTTTAAATGTCTAATCGTGGTCCATTTCATATTTCCTTATTTTTATGGATTCTCTAAAGTTTCCTAATATTTTCCCTTTTCCGCAAAATCCTTTTTTAAAAACTTTTTTACTTAACTTTAGTAATTTTTCTTTATTTTTCCCCTATTTTTCCACTGCTGTTAAGTTTTCCAACCATTCCACTTTTCTTCAGATTTCCTTACTTTTCCGTTTTAACCCTTGCAGACTCTCTCATATTCTGCCTTTTTTCCTGAAATTTACAAATTTTACCCGTGTTTCCTCAAGTTTCTATCATAATTTATCTAACATATCCGCTTTCTCCCGATTTTACCCTTTCGTAATTTTCGTTTTCCCACAAATTCCTCATTTTTCCTATTTTTCCCATTTTACAATTCCTTCCCGTTCACCATCAACTTACCTAATTTTCTCCTTCTTCGCTCAAATTTCACACGTTTCCTTTTTTCCCTGAAATTTCATAATATTCCTCTTTGTCCCTCAAACTACCTCATTTCTACTATTTTCACAATGTTCATATAGATACACAAAGATTTCCTGTTGAAACTTATCCTTTCCTTTCACAAAATCGAAAAAGATTTCAGAAACCCCGTTTTATAATCTCAGTGACGTCATTTGAGAACTGTCTCTAGACTTTACCACGTATACATCATTTGTGAACGGCCTCTTTCCTTCTTGAGTTGATCGTCTTCTCAGTCTGGTTGGCCCTGGCTTTGAGATGGCCCTGGTTCTGCACCGTTCGTTGTCGAGGTGATTTTATTAATAGCACCTTCCGACCATCAGGCGAGTGTATTCCCAACCCACATCTGGTGCCTTTAAACTTATCGCTCGTCTTTTTAAGTTTGGCAAACTTCCTAAGACGCTCCATTATGGGTCAATCGTACAAATCAAGTTCACGCGTGTAAATAAAGACGAAACCAGTAAGAGTTAATCGAACTCGGTTCAAGGTTCGGCGCAACACCACAAGTTGTATGAAGACTTTTTAACATTAAAGAAATATAGTATCTATCACCTAACGTTATCCAGTTTTCTCTAGATAGAGCAGGTTTTAGGGCGCGTTTAGGCAGCTGGAACTCAAATCGCGATGGCAAAAGGTGACATTGCCATGGTAACAACGCTAAATGGATTAGCTAAATCCGACATCGTTTTAGTAAATACTTGCAGTATTATAATCCGTGCCAATAATATAAACAATTCCTCATGACGAAACAATTTTCCCAAACGCTTCTGAACTCACGTTATTTGCTGTTTTCGTTGCGAAGCGGCATCCATAAAACCGCCGCCATGTTGGAATTTGAGGTGATTTCTATAGCTTCTAGCTGCGAGAATGCAAAAGCGAGTGTTTGCCTAAACGTGTCCTTAAAACTGGGAGCACTGGGCCACATTTCATTTGGAAATGAGGAAAAAATGGAAATTGGGTGGGTAGGTGGGATGGGGATTTGGATGAGGGGTAATGGAGAAAATATTGTATGTTTCATATCCTAATAAAAAAAACCCAGCCAAGTCGTTCGCTTCGCCCACTCTAATGACGTCAATCCATGCTTCCTATACTTTCTTCGATCCCCGAAGAATCACAGAATCGATGTACACATTATTTGGCCGAAAGCTAATGCAGTTGTTGCTCGCCAGTTAGTTCTTCACATTCCTTAACGCGTCTGCATTTCAACTACATCATTCAAAACATAGTCTACGGTTTTTTTTTGTGTCTGTATGCCTACTCCTCTGGAATTAAGACTTCTACAAAGTGACAGTAGCACCAAGTAAGGGCGCGTTTACGCAACGAGACCTTCTCGCTTGCCGAAAGCTATTTGCTAGGCAACCGTTATTTATTTACGATTAATTTCCCGTTTCTGTTGAATGAATGCGGTAATAGGTAACAAATTAAATGTATTATAAATAACCACACAGATGAAGAACAGAAAGTGCTACGGTCATTTTAAACATCGGTACAACATTGTTGCCATTTCACGCTATTTCCAAAATTTGCTCTTCTCGCCGAAAAAAACAGCTTGTAGCAGTGGTCAAACGACGGCAGAATAAATAGCTACTCGAAGCGAGAATTCAACATCCAACATGGCGTCCATTTCGGGATTGTCGAATCGAAGAGAAATCATCGAATACCGGCACTCAGAAATCTGTCCGTAGTCTTGTACAGCAGTAAAAACTGTTTTCAAGCTGTCATAAATCGACGCTGTCATGTTTCACGTATCAACGTCGTGTCGAGGAGGAGATTTGCGTCCGCGTTGTTGCCATGGTTACTTGTGCCGTATACCGTTCCGAACCGAACTGCACAATTCGATTTGCATGTAATAAATAAAGCGTAGGTAGTAGTTGTCATATCAAAAACCAAAACTGGTGAAAAGAACGCCAAGTTCCGAATATTCGCAAGTTAATCGCGTCGCTTAATAGTTCGAAGGTTAAATGAAAACTAGGAAATTGCTACTTTCGGTAGCAATGTTCAAGTTTTCATTTAACCTTCGAACTATTATTCGGTGCGATTAAGTTGCGAATGTTTTGGTGTGTTAAAATCACTCCTTTGAAGGGCCGAACCATTCGGAACTAGGCGTTCTTTTCACCAGTTTTGGATTTTGATATGATATCACTTCTTTTTTGAAAATTGTGTGTTAAGAGTCAACTCCACTACCGTGCAGATGTGTAATAACGTGCCACGTCAACAAGAAATTGGTTTTCAACACTTTGCTACTACCTTTTGCCTAGAGGCCGAACCATTCTCAACTTAGTCACCTGTTTATATGTTTTTGGCTTTAATTTTGATGAAATTTGTTTTACTTAGTTAGTTTAGGTGTGTTGATATGACTCCTATGAAGGGCCGAACCACCCTTAACTTGGTGGCCTCTTTACCAGTTTTTGGCTTTGTTTATTTTGCTTTGTTTTTACAGTTTGATTATTTTTCGAGAACTGGACGTGAAGACAATTTCTTTGGCAACGTTGTTTACATTTATCGTGATACATTATAATAGTGGTGTCTAGGCACGCACGTCAGTATACACGTTGTCATTGTCCGGACTTTGGCCGTCCAATGACGGATTTATAACAATATTTTCGTACTTACGCGCCATCCCACGCCTTCCCCGGTACACCCCTAGGCTCCAAACAATAAAAGGTGCGCAGTTAGTATCGTCCTGCAGCCATTCGTCCAATTTCAAAGCTGGAAGCCTTCCCGTTATCTAGGTACCGATAAATAATCACCCTATGGGATTTAACATGGGAATGAGCGGACTAGCTAGCTAGCTAACACATTTGCAACGTTATTGAGGGTCAGATTTTGCATTGAAAGCAGCTTAGCTGGCATTCCTACACGAGTTAATTTTTGTCAGGTGGATCATTGCTTTCGATTTCAACACAATTTAAGCTTTTGTACCACATTATTATTATTTTTATCCAAGTACCTGAAATGTGAACAACTCTGCTTCAAGATACAAGACACTGACGCTATGGCGTCGCGCTACAATGGTTTACAATGGTTTGTTGTGATGGTCGTTGCTTAAGTTGGCGCGACACACTAGCGTGTGTCTAGATACCCACGGTTTGCAACAATGCTGAGGTGGATCCAAAATTTACACTCCGCTGAGGATGGCAACAATAGACTTCGAAGTGTAGCCCAAGATATCACTTTCCATCCGAAGCGTAGTACAAAATCTCGTATCCGTCAAGGCATTGTTGCATACCGTGTACTCATAGCCTTGTACGAATAGCACTTTGTTTGCATTATCAGGCAGGATAAGTACGTTGAAGTGTACTGCGCGTATGGCAAAAAATCACTGCCGCAATATCAGTAGATAAGTAACGGTATATCCTCAGGATAAGCATCTTGTATCTTCCTAATATTTAACAACTGATGTTCCCAGCAATGGAGAATGTTTATTTAATTTTGCTTTTAGGGAGCACGAACCCAAACCTGGTTATCTGCCTCACGACGATGAGAGGGACAATTTAGCAGAAGAAATCCAAGCGGAAAACCCATCATCTTTACAACGCCACAATCGACGTAAGTACGAGACACTATACGGCCATTCTCGTCCCATAAACGCCAGGGAAAAGGGGGAAGGGGCTTAGGCTAGGATCGAAGCTGAACCACCCGGACAAGAGACGGTCGTGCTACGTACAATGGAAAATATGCTCGCAGTTTTATAACAATAAATGTTGAGCACAAACATACATAATTATTTAAAAGTAAATTTTTATTTACAAGTAGGTATCTCTTCATTTACAAGTATGTATTTTACAGTATCTATTTTACAAGCATATATTTATTTACAAGTAAAGAAATACCTTTTTACAAATCAGTTCACAAATACTTTGTGTCTACTTTTCTGAAGGGCTTATTTTCTTAGGAATATTCATCACACTTCCCATTTTGTTATTTTGTAATTCTTTCCTACAAACAGAGCAACTGAAAAAAAATAGTCGTCTAGAATGACCGAATAAAACGGTGATTCTTATAGGATAATCGTTTACTTGTTTCATTGCTGATAAAATGTTCTTTGTAGTATTCTTCAAAGAATACTGCAAGAAATATTTTACCACTTACAAAATGCTCAACCAAGAATTAGGAAAATTTAAGATTAGAATTATCCGTGATTCTATGCTCTAAGAATCAGGGTTGCTTAAAGCACATTGTTACCCAGTTTTGCAGATGGTAAAATATTCAGTGTTAATCTAGGATAAACTAATTAAGCCGTAATTATTTTTCTTAGAGAAGACTGTAACCCTGTCTTACGGCAGCTGATAAAATATTCATCGATAGTCAAGAATAACCTAATAAAACTGCTTCTTAGAGCACATCGTTATCCTGTTTTAGGGGGCGTTTAGCAACAAGAACTTCTCGCTAGCCCAACGCTATTTGCTAGTCAACCGCTATTTATTTATGATTAGTTTTCCGTTTCTGCTAAATGAATGTTATAGACATCAAATTAAATGTATTATATATCACAACACGGATAAAGAACAAAGTGCAACAGCAACTTTGAACATTGCTACAACATTGTTGTCATTTCACGTTTTTCCAAAATTTGCTATTCTCGCTCAAAGAGCGGCTTCTAGTAGTGTCAGAGCCCCCTAAGAAATAAAGGCCGAGTCAACCGTAGCTCCCGTAATGATTGAAAACGCGCCCAGTAAGTTGCTACAGTTCGCCGCAGGAGGGCGCTCCTGGCATGTTCAACTTAGTCTCTAAGTTAGCTTTCGCGGCTGATAGTTTGTTCGACTGTTAGCGACTAAAAAACAGACAGTAGCTACCTAAATCAGGTTGATATTTTAAGTAAAAGCTTAAATTTAACACGAACAAAGAAAAACGTAAAGTAGTGATTTAAAAAAAAAGAAGAATTACTCTGAACAACAACTCGAACTTCATTATTAGTCCTGCACTGATTTATAATGACTGCTTTAAATTATGTTAAAAATCAAACTTAAATTTAAATACTTTGTCGAAGTATTTAAATTTAAGTTTGATTTCTAACACACGACAGTTTCATAAATTTTTGCGCAAAATTTACTTTAATAGCCAGAATAATACGAGAATTAAGCAGACAGATACACCCAAAACTACATTTCACTTGAAAAAAAAAATCATAGGGCAAAACGGAAACATATTTTATTGCATACCTGAAAGTTGGAGTAAAAAATATTAAAAATAAAAGTAGGCATAAATCGCCAACTTACTTTGTAAGAACAAGAACAATCTTTTTTTTTTCTCGATTGGGCCACGTATTTTTAACTTATTTTCGACAGTTCCATCCCTACTGGTTTTTTATTTCAGTTTGTCTGGTTTTTTCATCTTACAGTTGTCATTTACTGATCAAGTTGTGCAGAATAATGGATAAATATTCGTCCCATCAGACTGAGAGAAATGAAGAAGTGTAAATGTATATTTTAGTTTTTTTCCTCACAATCTGATACTTGTTAGGACTCTGCGTGACGTTTGACAGTCCCGTGATTCAAAAATAGTTTAAACAATAACTTTTTCTGTCTTCAAACTTTTTTTTCAGTCGAAAGTTAAAAACAAATTGTGAAAATAGCGACAATGTCCCAAAAATCGAATCTGAATCCGGCAAAGTGGCTCCTATTTTGCGTTTAATTTTTTCATCTAATTTCTAAGTTTAAAAAAAAGAATCTTTAAAAAAAAAAGAAAATTGGATTTTGGATCCAGTGCACGGTCCCTATTTTCACTTTTTTTTTAAACTTTGGGCTGAGAAATTGTTTTAATCACTCAGTTCATTTTGTTTATTGATGGTTGAAAATTTTTTTTTCGTAGATTAACAAATTGGGGTATGACAATTTTCAACGTAAATCCAAATTACAAATAATAGCCATATTTTTTATAGCCTATTATTGTTGACATTTTTACGTATCTAAATAATCCCTTTTTATTTAGCTATAACGTCATTTATTAATTTCTTTCTGTGTTTTATAATAGTCCATAAAGGGCAGATGACCAGGAGTGGTTAACGCTCGTTAAACCCTTCAAACCCTTCAAACCCTTCATAAAGGGCAACTTCATCCTTGAAAAATTAAACTAATACGAAAATGCTGACAAGTTTCATTTGTATTTACTAGTCAGTTGGCTGATCCACTCTTTTAGGCTAATGTTTTCCAGCCATCGGCTCGTAAAATAACGGTCTGAAGCTAGTATAGTAATCCACACCCTTTCAAGTTAATTTTCTTGCCGTGGAATTACAGAAAGGCACACAACAATTTACCATTTTTATTTTAAACAGCCTGAATGCTTTCTTCGCAGAAAGCGGCACATGCCTAAGCTGCCATCTAGCGGCCGTTTCGACGGATTGCGCAATGTTATCTGTGCGCGGTTTTGCAGGCACTGACTCGGCCTCTCTTTCTTAGGGGGCTCTGGTAGTGTTCAGACAACGCTAATATAAATAGCTGCTCGCAGCGAGAGTTCAAAATCCAACATGGCACCCACTTCGGGGTTATCGAATCGAAAACAAACCAACGAATGCCGGCATTCAGAAATCAGTCCGTTGCCGTGTACTGCAGAAAAAATTGTTTTCTTCTTATCATAAATCGTCGCTCTCATGTTGCACGCATCGTACGTCGCGTCGCGAGGCAAAAGGTGAAGATGTGCAGCCGCGTTGTTGCCATGGTTACTGCCTATACACAACTCGAAAACCGCATTTTCAGCCGGAAGCTACCGGAAGATTTAGTATTAACCAATTCAAAACTAGTGAGCGAGAAAATTGTTGTTGCATAAACCCGCCCTTGCATCTAGTAAATATTCAATGTCAACCTCCTTTAGGGCAGCGTCAAGTGGCGCCATATTGCCTACGAGATAGCATCTGGAGGGAATAACTACAAGGGGCACTAGATTAAAATGTAAGGGAAACAACGGCATTTCTAGTCAAGACAGTACTTTGAGAGCGGATTTCTTAGGCTTAAAAAACGTTGTTTTCTCCAACAACAAAAATCGCACGTTATATAGGCTTAAGAAATCCAGTCTAATAGCATTGGCTTTAGTAAGACGCCCTTCTTTTTCCCTTCCAGTGCCCCTTGCAGCTAACCCAGTTACTGGCTCCTCCATAAAGTTATATACAATAATACTACGTTATGTCACTGCCCAATACGCTAATAAAAGATTGATGCTTAGAGCATGATTGTTACCCTGTATTTTGCTGGTAAAATATTCACTGCAATACTTTACAAGCTGGAAAGTATTGCAATAAATGTTTTAAAGCTGATAAGATATTTTGTAGCTGCTTCGTAACATTCAAAAAAGAACTAACACAAATTTAGGGTACGAACTAACCCTTGCTCTGTGCTCTAAGATTCAGAGTTTCTTAGAGCGCATCGTAATCATATTTCATAGTGGTAAAATATTCATTGTTAATCTAGAATAACCTAATAAACCCATAATTCATAAACACATGACATGTCGTAAGCATGTCGTCAGCATGCGTGACACGTAAGCAACACAGTGACAAAGCTACAGATTTGCATGTATCGATTTTCTCTTGTTACTAGGCCGATCTATTTTCTGTATACGTGTAAAACAAGCTACGAATCCCTATGACAACGATTCGAATCGATCCGATACTTAGATTGAGATACGAGTTTAGTACTCAAATTGGTATTGATAAGTTAGTATTGCGAGTGTAGCTGCCATCTTGGGAAGTTCAAAATTTGCCAAGCGTGGTTCCATCGGTCAGCTAGGAAGTGGCCTACATGGTAGGAAAAATACAGAGTTGCGGAAAACTACGCAACCCGGATGTCCGCGAGTTAAAAAAAAAATCCGGATCTTGGCTCTATCTCTCTTTTCTTTCACATGGGTAGTTATAGCGGAAGCATGGGTGTCACGACGGCACGGTGTAATTTTGCGATCATGGGTCAGGAGTTATGGAAGCCGCGAAGCCATGATGCAGTCTCAGCCTTTGGGATGTAGTTAAAAAAAGTTGGCTCTTGTAGTCGTGTCGTTAAAAAATATGACAGTTTATTCGTTATATACTTTAATGACACAACTACAGATGCAAAATTGTTTACTGCATCCCAAGGGCTGGGACTGGCATCACTTCACGGCTGTTCAACACAGCACGGAAGCCTTGACTATACCCTCCAGATGATTGAGAGGATGCTATCGTACACTGTAAAAACAAAAGGTGACAATGAGTGGCGAAGTGGCACTTCAGCGTGCCTGTTGGGTGACAATATGGTGACAAAGGGTGCCACTGGGGTGAAATCATCAAATGGGTTGACTTAGGTGTCACTCGGCATCTTGTGGGTGTAAAAGTGGCACCTTAAAGTTACCAGTGAAGGTGAGTTCAGAGTGCCATTGGGTGAACATCGTGTATCAAAGGTGAAAAATACGTTTTGTTGTTCAATATTTCACCCTTTTTGGTGACAATTGTCACGACCACTAAAATGCACTTTTTTCTCTAAGCGAACATGGAGATGCCTAAAGGAACCGGATGCGTGTGCAATGACAACTAGTTTCACCTTTGGTGTGAAGTGCCAGTTTTCACCCTGTCTTTCTGCACCTTTTTTACCCCTTTGGTCACCCACTTAAAATGACAAATGGCACCTTTTTTTTCACCATTACAGGGTGAAACTTGAAATTAGCTATGGTACCAGTTGGCCACATCGCTGTATGGTTCCTTTCTTCATGGTATTGTCACCTTGCAAGGTACCAGTGTTCACTCTCGTGATTGCACATAAATTGTCACCATTTGCGTTGACAGATGGCACCTTAGCTGGCTCCCTAATTAAGGTACCAGTTCACACAAGTGATGGTACCAATTGGCCACAACTTGATTTGGTGCCTAATCTTCCGGATTTAGTCACCTTGGAAGGTGCCATTGTTCACCATCACAAACTGATATAATTTGTCACCATTTTGGTAGAAAAAAGGCACCTCAACTGGCTCCACTATTGTGGTGCCGATTGAGACCAGTGGTGGTACCAATTGACCCCCACGTGTTTTGGTGCCTAATTTTCTTAGCGAGTGAGTGTTCACCGTCACTCATTTACATAAATTATCACCCTTTTGGTAGACAAATGGCACCTCAACTGGCTCCAATATTGAGGTGCTGGTTGAGAGCAGTGGTGGTACCAATTGACCCCCACGTATTTTGGTGTCTAATTTTCTTAGCTATTTCACCTCAATAAGGTGCCAGCGGTTACCGTCACCCACGTTACGTACATTATTCACCGTTTTCGTAGATAAACGGCACCAGAACAAATTGATATTAAATGATCATTTGGTAAAAATTGTCCTAGGTCTGGGTGTCAACCATTCAGAAGAATGGATCCCCAACTAAGCAGACGTTTCTGTTATTTCGCTTGTTGAAACCGTATTCGTTTGGCCTTTGTCATTTGCCCTAGCAAGCCTAGCCCAGCACCGTTGGATGAAAAAAAGTTAGTGCGTATAGGGACGAGTGGGTGAAAATGGGTGAAATTCATGAGGTGCAAAAATATTCATTAGGAATTCAGCTGGAACCTTAGGGTGAAAAAACGTTTCTGCCAATAGGCACTATGGGTGAAAATAGGGCGAAATTAAAATCCTGTCACGGGGTGCAAACTTATTAATTTAAGTGTCAATTGGCACCTGAAGCGTGAAATGTGGTTTAAATTGTAGGAGGACAACAGTCACCCTAAACATGAATATGAGCACTTTAGACATGGGTGCATAATTTTTCACCCTGCATTAGGGGTGACAAAAGACACTTTTGGGGTTCCATATACGGGACAAGAAAATTCACCCCTAAAGATGCCATATGGCACTTTTCATTTTTACAGTGTACGGTTTGAAATCCTCAAAATAACGTACAAACCTTCGGATTTAAAATCTGCTTTAGATTTTAAACCCGAAGGTTTAAGCGGAATATTGTGGATGTTAGGCTAGTGTTGGACCTTTTTAAAAACTGAATACAGTGAAAACCTTCGGCGTGGATCATTCTTGAGTAGAATGGGGTACCATAGGATTATCAATGATTCTCTACGGTCAATATTTATTGTGTGAGCTGTAATGTTCACACCAACTGTTTCCTGTGCATTCAAATAAATGCTGGATTATCAACTGTTTCGTAGTGCTGAATTAAACCGTCATTTAGTCAGCTACTAAGTTGCAGTGGTTGCCTGCAACCAACTGGTGGCAGCGATATTTAGGCACTCGGTGAGGTACCATTTAGGCATTCCACCAGTTTGCAGGCGTAGGAAGGAAGGATATTAAACTACGGACATACCGATATTGATTAGTTTCACCCAGCCTTACGTTAATCTACTGTAGTTTTTGTAGAATGTGCCACCATTGGAACATCAGGTGATTCTCTATGTGTCACGTTCACACCAACAGTTTCCTGCGCATTTAAATAAATGCTGGATTATCAACTGCTTCATCGCGCTGAATTAAACTGTCGTCTAGTTAGCTACTAGGTTTGCAGTCGTTGCCTAAAAGCAACTAGTGGCAGCGATATTTCGGCACTCGGTCAGGCATTTAGGCACTCCACCAGTTCGCAGGTGTAGGAAGGAACGATATTGAACTAAGGACATGCCAGCATTGTAGTTTCACTCAGCCTTACATTAATCAGCTGTAGTTTGTATCAACAACACAACAGACAGCTGAAGATCTACACAAACAAAATGACCGAGGTGACAAGCAGGCAGCTTAAGACTACGAAGAAAAGCTTTTCAACTTGAAAGATGCTGCTGAAGAGCTGCGGAGAGTAAGTGCAGAAGATGCGGCTAAAGAACCACAGAGAATAAAAAAATGTCAGCCAAAATGATGTAGCTGAAAAGCTACAAGGCTGATTACATTCCGACATTTTTCAGAGATTTGGAAGCTATCCTTTTCAACATTTATGTCGGCACAGAGAACAGCTATAGCATTTTCTTTCTTGAACGTACTTCAGAAATCTGTGATTTTCAAAGCATCAGTTACAAGTCTGCAGGTGAATGGTCGCAAACTTGATTCAATCTGGTGGACAGGCGGCAGAGACAGAGAAAGAAAATGATGAGCACGGAAGGAAATACATCAACTGACTGGTGTGGAGGGGACCCTATAAATTCTGTGAATAATGTCCATATTTCATCATTCCTACTCAACAGATTATCAGTCTCCAATCTTTGGATCTGGACATCATTTCTTCCATCGCTACGACAAACTTCTTAAATTCGTAAATCAAGAGAAAAATAGCTACATTTCTTTTACAGGGAGTCCCGACGACCGAGTTTGGCGTGGCCTAAAGAGACTCCCAGTCGCCGGGCCTGTCTAGGCTACCCTTTGATCTTCGGAAACATTAGAAAGGTGAAACCTTGATACTTTGGACGATTCTGTGTGGTATTATCAGAAATTCTATTTTGAATTTTTCTTCCCTACCAAGAGAACAACTGATAAAAAAAAATTCATTTCTTAGAAGATCCACACAAATATGCGATTCTTAGAACACATTGTCATCCTGTCGTTACACACGTAATAATATGACATTTACAATCTGCAGGCTCAGCGCTGTGAAAACAGTGGCTGCGAGCATGTTTTAATCTGGTTGGTGCGCTGAACAGATGGAGAAAAATGCCTTAAGGAACTAATATAAATTCTTGAAATGACCTGATTGCACTCTTCCTGTTCAGTTTCATCATTCTTCATGCTCTGCTTTGTCTTCCCTCACTACGAAGAGCAATTCACAAATTACAACTGTTAAACATGAACTAGGTAAATGTTATTTTCTTAATGTCGATGACGGACGCGTAGTTTCATCGTCACTGATTGGATGATGTGGCAACAGCTGTTAAGTGTTTGTTTGTTTATCATTTCATCATTCTTCATGTTCTGTTTTTGTTTTCCGTCACTACGACGAGCAATTTAGAACTGCTAAACATCAACTTAGGTAAATGTTAGTTTCTTAATGTCTTTGAGGAACGTTTAGGTTCATCCTCAGTGACTGGATGATGAGGCAAAAACTGGTAAGTTTTCGTTTGTTTCATTGTTAGGGAAATTAATAATAAAGGAAACGGGAGGCCAAGAAATAACATATTCACGTGCACGGCTATTATCACTGTGGGCTTTCTACAACTTGATAGCAACTCAGGACCCATTCTTGGATGCAGTGTACCATTTCGTCAAATCGTTGGTGCACTGAAAGCATTGACCTAGAACAGTGAAGAGAGATTATGTTAAAAGTAATTTTATTACAAAACCAGTTCATACACAGTGTGACCCAAAAGTAACTTGCCATACAGGCGTTCGTACAGATACTCGAAGTGTCAGTGACGCGCAAACATGCACTGTTTGATTCGAATGCCCGGCTCATCACTGACAGCTTCAGGATTTGCGGATATAATCAGAAGTATACATCACACATCCCCAATAGGTATCTCCCGTCCTAATATGTCAAGTGACTTTTTAGGAGCCTGTAAATTCCGTTTTTGGTATTATCGTGGTGGAGTGGATGCACCCAGCAATTTACAGGAGTATATTGGAAAATGCGTTTCATGAAAAAAAAATCAAAGTAGGCTTTTTTTTAACGTCTGAAGGCAATGCCATTGCTGAAAAGTCCTAATCAGCAATATTAGCTGCTTTTAGATGTTTTAAACGCCTCTTTTAAATATCTTTTTTCAAATTCAACAATATGACGTATTATTTAATTGCCATTCCTACCAAATCGTACTCTTTACTTCAGGATGGGGTAAGAGGGGCATCAAGGGCCCAAAATGCTCCTGAGGGACGTAACATTTGTGGTATATAAGTCCTCCCCCCCAAAAAACTTCCTTATTCAATCCCCCCTTCTCCCCCAAAAATCTAGAGGGGCGTCCTTCTCTCTTAGACCACCATACATGTTTTTGTGCCTCACGAAGAAGCTCCTGATAATAACACAAATCAGAATATTCTATTCTGACCTGGGTCGCACTGTCTTGTCAGAAGCTTCCTTAGCGACGAGTGATAAGAATATGTTGAGGATGGTCTGGTAAAGAAGGATTACTGGCTTTTATGCTACAACACGACTTCTAGCTTGTGGCTCTCTAGATGTTTTTTTCTGGGGGGGGGGGGGGGTAAGAGGGGCTACGAGACGGGGAGTGCTCATAAAGGACACCACTTGCAAGACGTAAAACCCACAACCCCATATCAGCCAAAATAAGGATGAATTGCTGGCCACGTGACCCCCTTTTTGGCCCTGGTCGCAAGATGAAGCCATATAAAGCGAGAGTTTTAGCTTTGGCTTTTGACACGCACCCAGCCTTAGCCGTGGCACCAAAAGGAGAGAGGGTCAATTTTGCTAGTTAATCCCATCTAGGGAAATTTCGGGGTTCTCTTATATGCCACAATTTTTAAACGACATGAGCACGAGGCATCACAGGGACCTACTCTTCCCGAAAATACCAGGGGTGGGAGGGGGGGGGGAATTGAGGCTTAATGGCGCGTCGACAACTTGATCATTAGCGCCAACCTCAGTCACAGTGCAGTGGTCCGGGTTGCCACTGCACCACACATTACAGAGATGATATTCAAACCCCTAATCCAGGGGTGGCTGACGCCGGACTCGCGATCCCACGACCTCTGCCACAAGAGTCGGTCATGCTAATCATCGGGCAATTATAAAGCGAGAGCGTGTAAAATAACTGAAAAGCCATGTTGGCAGTGCACATGGTGACTCACGGGTTTTCTGTAATTTTACACGCATTGCATATTGTGACCAAGACCAAAAAAAAGGAGTCATTCGGCCGAAAATTAAAGTCTACTCTGAACTATACGTGTGCTTCTGGATCTCACGTCATGGTAGGGGCGTTTTTTGTGAGGGATTTCCTTGCCCACAAATTAATCAACAGACTGAATGTTTTATTTTTATTTTTAACAGTGCCTCAGTCGACAGTGCCATTATGAATAAGTCGACGCTTGTACTTTTGAACTGTGGCAAGGGACTTTCAGACACTCAAGGTTCTTAAAATTAAATGGCTGTAGTGACGTAAATATTTTTTTTTCTTGGGGAGGGGGGAGTAGACAAATTTATACCAACCTTTACGTGGTCATCGTGGCTGAGCAGTTAGAGAGCTCAGCTTGGTTGCTGAGACTTGCGGATCTGGTCGAACCCCTGAAAAGGGAGACTTGGCAAAATCCCCACCAGGACTGCCGACCAGGGTAGTGTGAGAGGCTACCATGCTCCTTCAGCGGTTATTGGAACTATTGTGGCCAATTCTGGGCAATCTTTCTGCCCCTACGATGATCGGAGGTTACTCGGATCGATTCCCTGGGTTTGCCACCTCCCTTTATTTCTTCTTCTCTAAAAAAAGTTTAGTAATGTTCAAAATTGAGCCCGTTCACATTAAATTGCTTCGGCTGATTAAGGCTCGAAAGGAATTAATTAAAAAAAAAAGCCCCTTCTAGAAAACATATGACCACTTTATTTTCATTGTATGATTATTTTTTCCTGCTTTACATAATGTCGGGGCAAGGCGGCCTGATGGTTAGCATGACCGTCTCATTTGCCAGAGATCCCGGGTTCGAGTCCGGCACATAAAATGCTAACATAACGTTTTGGCGTCAGGGATGGAGGGAGATATATAATTGGAGAAGTACAGCATCGTAGATTAATCAATGGCTTTGCCGTAGTTAGTTAATACCATAAAACTAAAAAGGAGCCAAGTAATATTAGAATATTATTAGAGTGCAGTAGTGCGGCCAGGAAAAAATATTGGGAGGAGACCAAACAAACAAAGCCAACTATGGGATTTCGGGGAGCGCTGCTGTAGCTCCCCCAGCGGGATTCCTAGAAGCTGAAGCATTTTAAATGACATCACTGCCGTGTCCGGCTTCTGGAGTGTACCTTCGACATAAGCTAGTAAATTGATTTTACATTACGACACGTTTGGGGGTTCGGAGGCTTCCCTGTTCCACTGTTAGGGCGTGTTTACGCAACGCCTCGCCTCTGCATTCTTGCAGCTAGAAGCTAGAAATTATCTGAAAGTCCATCACGACGGCGGTTTTAGCTCTGCCAGCTCGCAACGAAACGAGTCAATAATTGAGTTTAGAAGCGAGTGGGAAAATTGTTTCGTCAGAAGGATTGATTTATCTTGCTGTCACGAATTACATACAGGGTGGTCAATAAAAATGTAGACGATAAAGAAAAACCGTAAATATTGTATTGATTGATATTTTCATGTTTTCATAAGTCAGATGAGTTAAGAAAACTTCAAATTTTGTCTCTGCAGTATTGATTTCACTCCCGTAGCATTTCAAAGATGGCGGTTCAGTATACAAGTCAACAGCTTGTTTTCATTGTTGAAACGTTTACAAAAACACTATCAGCGCATGGTGTTCAGGACCGCGTAAGCTCAATAAACTAAACTAAACTAAACTAAAAACACTATCAGCAACAAAAGTGCAGCGTAAGTTTCGTAAACAATTTCCAAAATTCTATGTTGCAACAAGAACTAAATATTACGGCGAGTAAGTGAATGTACAGAAACTGGAACTATTTTGAACCAAAATGCAGAACATTCAGGTCGTCCAGAGACAGTTCGTATACGCCAGGGATTATGGAGATGGTGTACAAGTTTGAAAAGAAGTCCAAGAACGTCATCAAGACGGCAATTTCGAGCTCTCAACATTAAAAGAACACCACTGCTAACAATTCCAAAGAAGAAATTAAAACTTTTCCCGTATAAAATTCAAATGCTCCAGGAACTTTCAGAAATAAATAAACAACGACGTTTAAGAGTTTGTTGCCTCATCTCCAGCAAATGTGACAACGACGATTTGACATTGGAGAATGTGTTTCTTTTTTTTTTGGGCCCCCCCCCCCCCCCACGTAAAGGAAAAAGTCTTCAAACTTAACCATAAATCTATTCACAAACTTAATTTAAGCATTCGCAGGGTTATTTATGCTGAACGCAAGACACTCTTCAGTCTGTCATCAACAACAGCACACTTAAAGTAGCAAAATGTATTGAATTGATGGGAGCCCAATTTGAGAACACATTTACCTCGACAAATTAAAATCAATGTCATGTCAACAAAATTTCAAGTTTTCTTAACACATCTGACTTATGAGAACATGAAAATCTCAATTAATAAAGTATTTATGACTTTTCTTTATTGTGTACATTTTTATTGACCACCCTGTATAAGGCTGCAGGCATTGCCTGAACAATGTCGGATTTAGTAAATCCAAGAAGCGTTGTTACCTTACCGACGACACCTTTGCCATCGCAATTAAAATCTAGCTGCGAGAATGCAAAGGCGAGTCGATGCATAAATGGGCCCTTAGAATTTAACGGGAAGCGGATTGGGTAGTGATAATTACTCAAGACTCACAAAAGAGAGCTACGTCATTTAGCATATTAATAGAGCTAAATCACAAGTCGAAATTCAACAATTCTTAGACGTGCTATTATCTAGCGAAGAAATAAACTACTCAGCATGTTACTTACTTGTTATTTCGAAGCCTTTAGCTTTTCGATTAGCCCTACTATACATGGCTTTGCAATGTTGAATCTCTAACACATTTCGTTCCATGCAATCATCACAATTTCTTTTCATTCATCAGGGAGGTGCATACACAACCACTTCTAATATACTTTGGCCTTTAAGTGAGTCACGCCAAGTCATACGAAACCGGAACTTTCGTTTATCGCTCTTAGCAAGTGAGGAGTCTATTGTTCCAACATAAATCACATGATACGGTTAATATTCGTTAGCACGGTATGGGCGAGACAGAAGGAGGCAGTCTGCGAAATCCAATCTCGAATAGGCGAAAGCTAACTCTCTTGACTTGGTTGCCAGTTCGCTGTAAAATGTTTAGTCGCCATTTTGCAAGTATAGCAGCCAAAAAGAAGTTTCCTTCCTCCAAGAGGTTTAAAGCTCCCCGGACCCAGTCATGAAAAATAATTCTCTTAATGATTCAACTGGCAAGCTTAAAATATTTCTTATCATATAATTACGGTATAATGGGAGATGCGGCGATAGATCATTACAGAGAGGTTGCTTGTTGGGAACCTGAGACGGTATCCCGAATTAATTTTCTCGTATTGAGAGATATGCAGCGGTCATGGCCATTTGCATTTAATTTTTGGTTGATAATTATTAACTGCCGGGAAACAATTTTTTTTTTGTGGGTGTAAATGTATAAAGTAAGAAACTTCCTGACAGGTGAATTCCTGCTAGTACATGTCATATGAGATTTAATTTTCAATCGGTATTGTCGGCCTTGGTCACCTACAAACGAAACACAATATGTAATGGGGACAGCAATAAAACGAGATAAAACAAAAAAAAAACCAAGGATACGGTCTCCAATACTTACAATGATATACAATGCACGAGATAAAAAAAAATATTAAAAAACGGGGCAATAGCAGCCCCAACATCTTGAATCTGAAGTCACGTGATCAAAATTTAGATTAAGGCACACGCTAGTGTGTCGCCCGCCAAAACTCAACGATAACATTAATGTCTGTCCTATTTAGGATATGTGAGCATGGCGACCGCTATACACTTGTGTCTTTACAGCTAAACCAGTTTGGCTGTTTTCAAGCACCTTAACAACGCGAGATAAAAGGCTGAACCTCGTTTGCTAGGGAGACTTTGGTCGCCTGACAACGTAAAAGTCACTGTTAGTGACACAGTTGAACGTTTTCTTGTTGAAAAAAAATTAGCTTGAATAACGTTATAAAGTAAAGTAAAAAGTAAAGTAAGGTAAGTTTATTACACTCCAAAGCTGTTCATGAGATATATTGGCATCGAAATTACAAGAGTGCAAATCTGTGTTGCAGCGTAAACTCATGTGCAACACGGAACCATCGAGCAAAATAATTAAGATGGCAACAGGTGGCAACAAATTCAACATGATGTAATACGAAAATTCGCCAAATTAAAACACACAAAAAAAGTAAGTCAAGTATAGTGATATCTAAACCAGTCGACCATTCGATAGATGCTAAATAAAATCTATAATGGTATTAAACATTGATATCAAACAAGAATGAGGTAAATTATCTTTGCCTAATTGCTAGTTACTAGCTACTATTACATCTACTACTAGTTTCACGAAAATAAATTCTTCTGTGCAGTGAATAATGCCGAAACTTCGCAGACAGCAGTAGTTTAACACTGGACGGTGCCTTTTGCAAGATAATCACGTAAATGTTATTTGCTCGCAGTGTTTCCATGGCGATAATTCCTTCGATGGAATCACTTCTTTTATGGCTTCCGTATCAAGACACACGCTAGTGTGTCGCCCGCCAAGATAAAACGATAACAACCAGATAATATGTATATATGAGCATGGCGTCCATAGACACGGTGTGTCTTTACAGCAAAGGTGGTTTGTCTGTTTTCAGCCATCTGAAGATAAATAACTATGCGACAGAAAAGGCTGAAACTTGTTTAATCGGGAGACTTTGGTAGCCTGACAACATAAAAGTTACTGTTAGACACATATAGCTTAACGTTTTCTTGTTAAAAAAACGACCTGAATAACGTTGATATTTGTCTAATTACTACTAAAATACTAACTACTACTAACTAATACTGGTAACTCTTTTTTGTTCGGCGCCTGTCTGTTTAGCCTTCTTTTTTTTTCTGTGGCTTTATAAAGGCTGTTTCACCGATTTCAGCTGACATTTTCCGTACACAGGCCGTACTGTACTGGAGCTTTTTACTCTATTATTTTTACACTACAGCAACATTATTTTTTCTTTTTGATAACGTCGCGTATATCATGACGCTCTTAGCCCCCAGGCAAAGTGAAACAGAATAAATGAACACATTAAAAGGAAGTCAGTCACGATGACATGTGTTGGCATGCCTTTAGGGCATAAATAACAACACTCGATACTTTGATACATATTTCTTATTGACTGCTACCGTTGTTTACATCACGCGCTAGCACAGCACCTAAATGAATATGCAAATTGTCGCTCGCGTATCTCGTTGAAGGAATAACACGCACTTGGTTGATGCATCGTAATGTATCATTTCGGAATATATGTCAGTTGGTTTTTCAGCATTACAGCCAGCCATTAAAACAATTGCGTTGTCAATGTAGTTTTCTTCTTTACATCCTGGTGAAACGGTAAAACTCCCTTCATTTCTCTTGGTCACACTGTGAATTAGTAGTCCTGTGTCGGTAATCATCAAACACACCACCACTATCTGCAGATAGATTACAAAATTTTAGTGAAATTCCATCGTAACATCTTGACGTAGTTCGGTTCATATGATTGCAAGCCTCAATGTCATACATTTATATTCTATCTGCTTGTACATTTTCTTTGCCAGGAGTGCATAAAGGGCTGTAGAATATGTGCCACGATTATCCTTTTCTTAGTCTTGTTGAAACTGAATGATTACAGAGGGCATGTGCTTCGATTCCATAGGTTATGACATCCACAATCGCATTCGTCCTGTCCTTGGGGGTACATTACTTCCTTTTCATTTTCTTCAACGAAATCGTTACCTTTTGGAAATTGCTTTAGAAATGAACAGTATCTGTATTTTTTCTTGTGCTCTTCCAATGGGGTCCTGTCCAGGTTGCCCATTATAGATGCGAGATTCACAATATGAGCAAATCACCGAATCAGTAGCTTCTCTACATCTAAAACATCTTGCCTCAGCCATTTTGCATGCATCCAACGTTCCTTTGTGTTCCCACCTTCCCTCGTATGTCTTCTCTTGTCCAGACGGTCTGTACATATTAATAGACATCTTGACATTCACTGTTACGGTTAGGTTGGTTCTCAGGCCTTATATACCTATTGTGTGTGATGGATGTAGCTCGAAATCCACTGTTGGTTTACTTTTTAGTTTGAAATGAACTATAACGTGTCTAGACACGTCCGAAACCGAACGTGACGCCATTTTGAGACTCGGCCATCTTAGAGCCGTGATGGTGTGGTCACGTGACCTGTGACGTCATTACTTGGCACTGTGCTTGTTGCGTACGTATCTACATTACTCTTGACGCATCTGATTTTTTTGGGGAACAAATGAAGCGGGCAAGGTCGAAGGCTCTACTGAATTTGGATTTTGTGCGCCTGTGTTTTTATCTGTCTGGACACGATAACATCCGCCGTTTTGTTTTGATTTGCCTGAAATATCGTGACAAGTGGACTACAGTGCATGAAATACGCGAGTTCGAATGTGACTTTCCGAAATATCGGTGTATTACGTTAGATGGCTATGCAGATTTTTAGTAGCGGCGGTTACGTTTATGAAGCCTGATCTTTAAGGCTGTTGGCCCTGTGAACTACAAGAACACTGAACAATAAACCGGTTGCCATTTGATGCTATTTCTGTGTTTTCGACAGAGCGTTTGGCACTCGGTATTGCTGTTGAACGGATCCTTGACTGCAGATTTTAAAATCTTAAGTGGTTGCATGAGTGCCCTGGAGTCCTTGGCATCATACACCAAGGACACAGCTTATCCCAATTCCCCTTTCCCGTTTGCCTGCTAAGACTGTGACTTTCTGTGCTGTATCTTGGGCTACATTGGGATAGCTGGGAAAGAACACGCTAATGCAGCTGTGAAGAAGGTCCTTTGTGGTCATCTCAGAAGAGATCTTACTCTTGTTTCCTCGGACGCCTTTCCAACTCTTCATCTAAGGTTTCATGCTGCTTGGCAAGCCTTGTGGGACAGACAAGACGGCAACAAGTTGCGAGCTAAAGGCATTGTCTAGGTTTGGCACTCATCTTTTCGCCGCAGTCGCCGAGAAGAGGTGGTGTTGGCCTGTTTGCGTATTGGCCACACCACCTAACACATTGTTTCCTTTTTTAGGGGTAACTTCCCTCCAGAATACCATTACTGTCACCAGCCACTTACGGCCCGCCGTGTGATTGTGGAATGTTACCATCGTGATGGTGTTCTTCGATATTTCCATCTTGCATGAAACTTAGGATGTCAATTGCGCGATGAGTCTGTCCTCCTGTCCGTTTTTTTTTTAATTCTGGCAGGAGGTACACAGTGGTGTAGCTGAGTTAGGTGAGACCGGTGGCAAATTAGCCCCCCCCTCCTCCTCAATATACAAGGACGGCTTATAAAAAACGCACAAGCTGAAAGATTTCCAAGTTCCATACGTTTTTCCAATGTTTTTTTTGTTATTCTTGTTGTAGTGAAAATAGCGACTTATACTTTTCGTACTCCAGTCAAGTGGTCTCTATTTTCACTTTCTCTGAAAAACAAAAAAGTTTGGACCTAAAGAAATATTTCAGTTTATACATTTTTTATGGACCACCATATTTTTTGTAGTGATAAGGGGATAGATTGAGGTTCGAAATTCATTTTTTAAATACGGAACAATATCAAATTGAATAACTAGTGTACTACAAAAAAGCATTTTTAAAATTTAAATATGTTTTCCTTTCGTGGGCCCCTGACGCTGTGGGGTTCGGTGGCATTCTGCTACCCTGTAGGTACGCCGTTTCGAGGTACAGATGTATGATAAGATCTAGACTCTGGGGTCTGTTTAACATTTCTGTACTGTGTGGCACTGTCAGTGGCAACACAGACCACTTTACTGTGAATGAGGCTGGCACTAATGACTTAGCTGTCGATGCGCCATTAAGCCTCAACACCCCCCGATATTTGCTGTAATATGTCATAGCGACAGTTATTAAACATGAAGAAGGG
>JAHWFP010261250.1:0-16653 GCA_023313725.1 Lithobius niger
GCAGGTTCTCTAGAACTAACTTGAAGAACTCTTCCAAAAGAAATAGCTTAGCAGATTATTCTGGAAGAAGTAACTTGCGGAAAAATCTTCTAGAAGGTGACAGCATCGTTAAAGACTAGCTTGGCAGAATAACGCAGGAGTTTTTTTTTCAGAAAAAGGTTAAGTTGTGGGAGAATCTA
This sequence comes from Lithobius niger, assembly GCA_023313725.1. NCBI lineage: Eukaryota > Metazoa > Arthropoda > Chilopoda > Lithobiomorpha > Lithobiidae > Lithobius > Lithobius niger. The sequence continues at coordinate 180 of JAHWFP010261250.1, forward strand.
CAAGAAAGCGGCAGAAGAAGTAGCTTATGTATTTTTCTGGAAGCAGTAACGGGATCATCTTATAGAATGTGACAGAATTTTCATAAATTAGCATGACAGGTTCACGCTAGGCAGAATAAGGGCTTGTTTACGCAACGGCAAATTTCTCGCTTACTAGCTTTCACTTGGTTAATACTAAATCTGCTGGCTGCTTCTCGCCTTTACCGAAGAATGGGGCTTTCAAGTTGTCGATACCTAGCAACCATGGCAACAAGGCGGACGCAAATCTCTTCCTCATGCTTCGCGACACGACGTACGAAGCGTGCAACATGACAGCGTCGATTTACGACAACTAGAAAATAATTTTTACTGCTGTACAAGACGAAGGACAGATTTCTGAATGCCGGTATTCGATGATTTGTCTTCGATTCGACAACCCCGAAATGGACGCCATGTTGGATTTTGAATTTTCGCTGCGGGTAAGCTATTTATTCTGCCGTCGTTTGATCACTGCCAGAAGCTGTTTTTTTAGCGAGAATGGCAAATTTTGGAAATAGAGTGAAATGGCAACAATGTTGTGCCAATGTTTAAAATGACTGTTGCATTTTGTTCTTTATCTGTGTTGTTATTTAGAATACATTTAATTTGTTGCCTATTACCGTATTCATTTAACAGAAACGGGAAATTAATCGTAAATAAATAACGGTTGCCTAGCAAATAGCGTTCGGCGAGCGAGGAGGTCTTGTTGCATAAACGTGCCGTAACGCAGGATTTTTTTTGTTAAAAACAGTAACTTGTGTGGGAGAATCTACTAGAAGGAGGGGAGAAGAAGTAGGTTATGTATTCTTCTGGAAGTAGTAATAGGAAAAATACGCTTAGGTTGCACTTAGCAAAATCATCATGCACTATAATGAAAAAGGGCGAGCGGCCGACAATGTCTGTAACAAGCAGAACAATCAGAAATACTGTTTCCATAATGCTGACTATTACAGCCGAGTTTAATAGATTCAAAGATGTGCCCTGTAACAATCAGGAAGAGGACGAGAGGGGTTCATTCTCATCACCGTTGCAAAGAAAAAGAAAGACCGCCCGATAATGTGAACGATTGTGTCCTGTAACAGTCAGTAACAAACGAAATATTGCTTTAATAATGTTAGCTCTTAGAACCGACTTGAAAAAATATATTTACTTCCCTAAGAAAACAAAACAGCAGGAGTTTCAAGGGAGGAGGAGCAGGGATGGGGGAATGCGGGAGGGCAAAGGGGTTACCAGGGGAGTCTCATGGGGGGGGGGGGGGAATCGAACCATACAGTGGGAGAATGTTGGGGGCGGGGGTTACGGGATTTCAAAGGAGGCTGTGAGAGGGAGAGGTGTTAACCGTTTTCATTTCATGCGCAAAATATTTTGCTCAGGCAGGCGGGAACCGGCTAGACCGGCGTATGTTACGCTGGGGATACTGCTAGTCCTATATAATGTGACAGAATTTTCATTAACGAGCGTAACAGGTTCTTCCCGAAGAAATAGCTCAGGAGACTCTTCAAGAAAATCTGGCTGAGGGACTCTTCTATGAAGTAACTTGTGAGAGATCTTCTATTCAGAAGTTTCGAAGACTCTTCTAGAAAAAAAAAGAGCCGCTTTTGTTGTGATTCTGCCTGAGAGATGTTGTGTGTCCGTGCTCTTAGCCTTTTGCGTTTTTTTCAATTCCTATAATAATATTACTTTCGTTCACTCTCTCCGCATTAGGTAGCTTGTATATATATATATATGATCACGACGTGTTGTGTAGATGGTGCCAGCCATCATTCGAGAGAGACGAGAAACAAGGCCCAAAAAAAACTAACTCAAACACGAACATCTTTTTCACCTGAAAGTTTTCGTCGAAGCTCCCGCTGCGTTTTAAGATCTAAAGAAGAGATCAAAGGAGAAAAACCTTTTTGTTTCCTTCCTCTGCCACCGCCATCACAATGGAATACGATCTCACTGTGAAAATAAATTAAGTTGAGAATAACAACAAAATGTGACAATTCCAGACACTATTGTAAATGTCATGAGACCAAAGCGATTTTGAAAAACAATTCAGAAAGTTGCTGAATAATAGCGACGGTTCTGTACGGCTGAGTAGGAACTTCTGTTAAAAATGCATCTGCGACTTAATGTTGTAAAACACACAGATTTAAGCATAAATTCCAATTACTTAAGGCCACTATTGTGCGCGCAGTGTATCTTGAGTCCTGCAGATATTTTATGAGCGCCTTTCATCGACGGCCGCCATTGTTTTTGTAACCATCTAGGATATCAACAAGGTGCTCTGCTATCGAAAACATACAATCAATTATCTGTATTCGTTCTTGGGAGAACTCAAGATAGGCCACGGATACTATAAAAGTTATTTAAGTGGTTCTCGGGAGTGCATGCATGGGTTTTTTTTCTTAGCGCTTGAAACGTTTTTATGATATTGTCTAAAAAAAAAAAAAAGAGTACCGATCACGCATCAGCACTTTCACCAAACATTTCCTGGAGCCGATGACCACATCACCGCTTTGTTCCATTCACTATAGTCGCCTCGAAACGAATCTAAGGGTCGTTCAGAGGCATGTCACAACTAAAAATTTGGATCTGAAGAAGTACTTTCACAAAATGTGCAACTTTTACACGCTGATCCTGGCGGTGAAACACAGACATTGTCCTCCACGACAAAATGTGCACCACCCAGAAAAAGTAATGCCCATAACTAGCGGTGAGGCTAATGCTTGAGTAAACATATAAAAAATATAAGCCAGTCTTGCATTATTGGGTTGTAATAGTTATGAATTACTCCTTGTTTCGTAATTTAGAGCCGTTTTCTGACCTTCGTGTTAGCATCATTGAGGAACACCTTGTAGTCACAAGATCCGGTATTAATTCCACCAACACCAGCACCAACACCAGCACCAGTGATCACTTCTATTGTAGTCTAACAGCCATTCATGTTCATGATGGCGAAAATAAATAAGGCTCAAGGCGGTCTCGAAGTTGCACGTTCGAGAAACATGCTGTCCTAAAAAGCTTTCCTGCAATGCCTTCCCTCCAACTGTAGTGTCCGCGGCCTATCTGGAGTTCGCTGCAGAAGGAACACAGATAATCGATTGTACGTTTTTAGTAGCAGAGTGCCTTGCTGATATCCAAGATGGTTACAAAAACAATGGCGGCCGTCGATTAAAGCTGCTTCCTCCAGGAAGACGTAGCCGCTCATAAAATACTTGCAGGACTCAAGATACGCCACGCACACATGTTGCTGGTACCGATGCCTGCTGCCCGACCTCTTGTGTAATTATATTTATAGATCTTTTCGCATCAACAGACAATTTTTTAACTATTTTTTTACGTCTCATAGAACTTAGTCGTGGGTTTCGATACGACGTTCACTTGGCTGGCAGCCAACCGTTCTGACCACTGGGCTATAGTTTCTCATATTGTTCGGGGCCCCAGGTACCCCTCGCAACATCCGTGATGCGCGTTGGGACTTAATTTTTTTTTCTTCTTTGTGACACACTGTCAGAGCCGCCTGAAGAGTGAATACTAGTTCCGGATTTATTCACATTTTCCCGGATTTATTCACATTTTCCCGAATTTATTCACAGTGACTCGTCGCGCGCCGCATGGTAACAAAATATTATACAGATAATGAAAGGGGTGAAACCAGCTAGAAGTCATATCGTAGAACAATCCATACCTGTATTGAAATTATTAGTAACTTTAACGCTTACGTGCTGTTAACATCCCTGGAACTCGAGCTGAACGTCTTCATTGCTAACTTGTCTCACGCTCGAAGTCATTATATTTTGTACTCGTACGTTGTCCAGAGCGGTCTGAGAAGCGTTTTAGAATCGAGGTAAAAATCCCGGCCATTACCGGAAGTTGAGTGGGATAGCAAGAACTGAAAAGCTTCTCAGATCGCTCTGGACAACGTAGTGGTGCAAGTAATGACTTAGAACGTGAGAAATGTTAACAACAAAGACGTTCAGTGCAAATTCTAGTGATGATAATAGTGATTACAAAAAAAACAATGGATTGTTCTACGATATGACTTCTGGCTGGTTTCATCCATTTCATTATACAGTATGTATCAGAAGTCCTGAACCAAGTAGGCCTATATGATATAGGCCTATTCAGTTTATAGGCCTATGGTGTATGGTACCATATGGTATAGGCCTATACTACACCCAGAGGAAAGTCCTGGGTGTCACTGTGTTACTGCGAGTGAACGCCTATTGTGGAAGACATTTGCCACTCCCATTAGGTGCATATTTTGCTCATACTTTGCTGATGTGTACACCTTAGGCCTAATATAGTATAGGCGGACTTCGTATAGGCCTACCTGGTTCAGGAATTCTGAGACATACTGTATATATCCTGTAGCCATGAGGAGCGCAAGCGACGGCTGACGAGCCCCTGTGTTCAGAGTCGTCTGAAGACAGAATACTAGTTCCAGATTTATTCACATTGTCCCGGATTTATTCGCATTTTCCGATTAGATCACTTACATACAAGCTGCCGCATGCAATAGACATAAAATTAGCATAATACACTTGTTTTCCAACGTTTCCCATGTCCTTTCTGTCTCTCATCCACTCTGGTATTGACGTCACTCCGAAACCGGCGTTCCATTACAGCCATTTTCGCACGTGGCCTGAAGCAATAACCAAACCGCTTCTAGATCGCCAAGCCTCTGCTGCGGTGTGGTCTACGGAGAGGGAAATAGTCGGTGCGCGCGCTGATGACGTTTCAGTTTACGACGCCTCCAATGGTTCTTCGTGCCCTCAAGTCATTGACGCGGCAGCGACTCGGAATTGGCCTCACTTAACCGCCATCTTGGACCCCAAAACCAAGTCACAACTCTCTGTCCCGCCCAACATCGACCCCCGTCTCGGCGTCCATTACTCCTCGCCATTATTAGACTCTCCGCCATTCAACTTCCCCTCCCAACCTCCATCACAACTGATTTGCGCCATCACGCTGATAACAGTCCATTATTGAAAACGCTGTCGTCACTTTGGGTTCACGTGTCTCCTTCATCATTTTGCTCCTCTCTATTCACGTGTGATGAACGACAAAAATTCGAGCACGATTTGGCGTGATTTCTTTTTTTTTTTTTCCCAAGACAAATGATGTCGACCAATGATCATAAAACCGACACCTGCACGTGGAGTCTTTATGAAAAGGATTTAAGAAAGAAATAAAAAGTGGGGCTGATATTGCGATATGGTGATTTCATTACTCTGTACAACCCAGAAGGTCGTCATCTCATTGTTTTTCTTGTTTCCCATTATCGAAGTCTGGTCTCGTGTAGTAAATTTCAAATGCATAGAGCTGAATCTGCAGAGTTTACGTTTTAATAAAAAATAGCTTAAAACTCCAGATGTTATTTTCCACGAACCACTGAATTGATTTTTTGTAACATCAGAAAATTCTTTAAATAATGATTTTTTAAACTGCTAATGGGTAGAAACTTATAAATACCTATAATTGTTCCAACTTATCTTCATGTACCGAGTATATTTAAAATGTCCGATTCAGCAATACAAGATGGTCGGAACGTCAAAATAACTACCAATAGCGTAAAGCAACATGTCGATATCCATGGTAGAACTCATGGTATTCTTCCATGTATTCTCACATGGTTTGCTATAGTTCCGATGAGAATACATGATTTACGCCTCCGTAAGGATGCCAACGCCCTCCGAACCAATGACAAGGCATCTGTATAATTAAAATAGGATCCCTGACTATTTAGGATATTGTCTATTCAGCAACGCAAGATGGTCAAAAAACATCATAATACTTGCCATTATCACAAAGCAACATGCCAGTACCCATGATTATACCCTCGGACAACCTGTGACACGTCCACACGGTTTGTAACAGTTCCGAGGCAAATACGGATTATACCACTTCAATGATGTCAATAGACATCGAACTGAAGACACGCGGCATCTGCTAGCAGAACTCTTAATGGTTTGTAAGCGACCATGGGCACAAATGAGTTAAACCCATGGTTGCAACAATGACTCGAAGAATACAGGATTTACATCGCCCCAAGGGTGCGAACAGACTCCGAGCCAAAGGCGAGGCATGCAAAACCACTCTAATCGGAACATACAGATCAGTGGTTTACGTAAGGAGCGGGGTGCAAGTCATCACGTTGTGAGCTGACGGTGAAGTCAAGTTGACAGTCACGTTAGACTCAGCTCAGGGAATTCAGTATTGCAGCTCGAGTAATAAAGATGTTGAACGACCCTGAACCCGGTACGACTCCAAAAGAAATATTTGCCTTTCAAACGAAACTTTACAAGAATGCATCTGCGTGTGCCATCTACAACGACAGCTTTCCTCCTAGGGAAACTTACTACTTAGCACCACTCCAATCCTCGTACACGCAAATCAGTTTTATACACATACAAAAAAAAAAAAAAACCCTACCCTAACTCGTTACATTCGACTTACTTAGCTAACCAAATTACAACAACATCAGGGCAGCAGTAAATTCATTTCCTGCAATCAGCATTAGTGCAGTGCTGCATATCGAATTCTGGTTTCCAGTAGTGCTTATTATGGTCCCCCGTGCCATAACTGCCGAACGTGTAGGCTACTGCTCGCTGATTGGTTAGAAGTCGATAAGGGCTATTTTGAAGAATCAAGTGACATCAAACTAGGAAGACTTGTGTTTTGGTGCAACTTACCAACCTTCTCACCTTCTGTACACTTTTCATCACCACGATCTAGCTCGGATGTGTACGAAGCCAGAGATGTACAGCCGGCACCAAGACACCTATCGAATCTAATGCCCCAATGCATGCGGCTTCCCGTGCTCCATGACTAAACTAACTCAGCTAACGAAACATGCGGAAACTCAATTAATCTCATTTTAAAGCATTCAGTTAACGTAATGAACTGAAGTGAAATGGTTGCGAGGTATTTTCGTTTAAGCTGGGGGTTATGTGTTGTGATGCGGCTGCGTTATGATGCAACGGATGCCTGATTCTATGGAATGAGTTATGAGTTGTCGACTTCCTCATTTGGTCTTGGTATAACTCATTTGAACTCGTGGTTGATTTAACACCAATTAGAGTCGTGTGTGTTTCTGTGGTTTTAGGTCATTTTCTGTGCGCTATAGTCGGACAGTTCCATTGCTGTCCTGACTGCAGAAATCAATTCTTCCAAGTATTGTTGCAAGCATGAGGTTAACTGGTTACTCATGTAGATTGTGGCGTGTCAAAGATCTGGGGTTTTTCGCTTGGGTTTTCCCAGCTAAATTGTCCCTCTCTTCATCTACTATAGGGCAGAAAATCTCCGAAGGGATTACTACCCTCAGTAAAACACTCACACTCCACTGTTACTTGTCCTCTCTTGGGGATTGGATAGGAAACTATCAGTAAACTCCGCATACACTGCCAGTTTTCCAACAATTCTAGCAAGATTGTTGCGAGCTCAGGTTAACTAGCTATACACATGTTGATTGATTTTGGCATGTCAAAGTCGATCCGGGGTTTTCCACCTGGATTTTTCCAGCTAAATTGTCCCTCTCATCATCTACTAGAGGGCAGTAGTTCCCAGAAGGGATTACCATTCTCAATAAAAAAAGTAAACAAATAAATAAACTCAAACTCCACTGCCCTCTCTTGAGGATACAGAAAGCTAAAAAGCATACTAGTAATTAAACATATATACAAAGGTAGCCATCAAGTGCAGGTGAAAGACGAAATCACGACGTTTCGGTTCCTAGCTCGGAACCGTTTTCAAGTGAGGGCTTAAAACATGTCAAACATCAGAAAAAAAAATAACAGCATAGCAGATGGGTCATGGTACTAAACCTTACAGGTCTTACGGATGCAAGGTCTCATACTAAAATTACAAATTAAAATAAAATAAAAAGCTGGCAGAATTCGAAAGAAGGCCAAAGTAAACAGGAAATCTAAAAACGTCTTAGTTCCCATAAATCAAACTTAAAATTAATGAAACAAGAAAATTCACTGGTTCTCAGCACTTACAAAAAGCAGGGCTTAAACCCATATTTCCAAACAAAAGTTTTATTTCAAATTTCAAATTCCAAACACCAAAACACAAGAAAACTTAGAAACACTTTGTATTCATTTAACCAAACCACCTTAGGTTCATAATCACTTGATACCTACAGCCAATCACCTACAGGACTACATTAAGTTATGCAGTGACGCTGACATCACTAACACATTTCCACCAATCAAACTGCAGGGACCCACTGTTTAAAGCATTATACCACGTGCCATGGCTGTTTGCTGTGACGTGCATATCACGTGACTGGGCTAATCCAATCAGACGGCCAAACAGCCGTTGTTCTCGTTAGTCTTTGGCTAACTCATGGTGACGTCACGGCAAACAGCCATTGCGCATGGTTTAGCGTCAACTCTCTTGAGGATATGAAGCCATCAAAACCGCCGGTTACAATCGATTCTTCCAGCAATCGAAAATATGGTAGTTTAAAGTTAATGCTTTGCAAAACCTGCGTAGTGGCCTCGGTATATGACAAAAAAGTGAAATATGCGGCATTTGATGGTTAAAATGTTTCCCTTGGCAGAGGATTTCGTTAGGACCGCTAGATTGATTTCAGAAGTGGTGCCACGAAATTCGACCCTTAGGACCGGAAATGACGGCCATTTTTAAAGATGGCTGCCATTTTTGGCCCTAAGTGACGAATTTCGTGGCACTACTTCTGAAATCAATCTATGGGTCCAAACGAAACCCTCTGCTAACGGAAACCTTTCAACCATCAAATACCGTATATTCCTACCTGCCACGGCCACTAAAGAACCCAAGTAGTGATTGCAATAATTAACGAAGTGTACGACTAGCACCTGTTGCACCTCCTCTCGGTCAGATTCATCAGATGGTTATAATAGCAGCCCGAACTTGTGCTAAGGCCTCCTAAGGATTTCTCGGGGCTGTGCCAATACACACTACTAGCGGTAGATAGATAATCATGTGTTACCAAATAAGGTAACTATCGTTACTTTCTTCTTTAAGGTTGGATTAGTATTAGACCATTGCTTTCAGGATGGTTACGCCATTTTTCCCCCCGCCACATGATCTGAGTGCCCGACCGTGTTTTCGCGTACTTTACGAGCATTTTTATTGCTTGACCTTTATTATTTTGATGGGTAAGAGCACTCGAGTGGTCGCGAAAACAGCTGAATTATACGCGGGTGTTTCGCTTTTTTTGTTGTTTTTAGTTCCTCTTTTTTTGAAGAGTCCCTTACTGGTCATGTTTTATACGGAGGAGCCAACTCATGGTTGTACGAAAATTCTCGGTTTATGGTTCTTGTAATTATAATTTTATACACAACTTTCTTGTCAGGTTTCCGTTTCGGTTTTTGATTTATAAAATTACCGTGTTCTTATCTGAAGCGTTTTTAGTTAAAGCAACATCCAGCCTGCCTTATAACATTCCGCCTGCCTCACAACAGCCACGCGACGATCACATCCGCGTATTTACCACAGCTAAGGTCAACTGAGACGGTAGCTTCGTTCCTCGCAGCGAAAAACGTTGCTACTGTCTCAGTTGGCATTGCGCCTAATAGTCCAACCAGCGTGAACCCATTGATTGTGTCGTCAAAAACCGGAATGATTCTTGTATTTAAAATCACAATTTATAATTTTCTAGAATAGTGTCGTACAATTTTACTTCGGCGATCTATTGGAATAATTAATTTTAATTTTTACTGCATTAGCCTTCTAGATTTTTGATATCATAGTAATTACTAACAAACGATTAAAATTAATACTGCGCACACACACAGATTAAACTTCCAAAGTCATTGCAGGCGCGCGATGCATCATTTATGTTCGGGACGAACGTAAATAAAGTTAGTAATATTCAACAGAAAATCTCCTAGACGCCACATTTTAAAACGAATTTTTAGCAAGGGAAAGACTAACGGTAAGTAAATAGACCTTTGGGGCCGTACTTGATGTGGAGGATCGAGAAAAATGGCGCTAGGAGGTATATCCATTTAACGTTGCAGAATGGAAGCAGAGAATATTGCTATAGACAGCAACTATACCTGTGCCTGTCCAGTGTCCAAAGGCGCCTTACTAAATCTCTGCATGAACTAACGTGTAAACCGCATGCAGAGAATCTTAAGGTTTCTTAACTAGAATCGCTTCGAGTTGCGCCTGATTATAGCCGTGAGTTGGTGATTACAGGTCGACTCCATAAATTTTCATCCTGGGCGCAATATTTTAACAATTTTAAAAAAGAAGTATTTCTGCCCTCACATGGGCGCCGTCACAGGCACAGAACACACAGATTACAACGATGGAGGTTTACCACCTAGCCAATACCAGCCGCCATTGGCTATAGGTGGTAAACCTCCATCGTTTTAATCTTGTGTATTCTGTGCCTGATGACGGCCCCCATGTGAGGGCAGAAATATTGCATTTTTTAATTGTTAAAATATTGTGCCCAGATGAAAATTTGTGGAGTCGATCCGTAATCACCAACTCATTTTTATAAACAACAAAGCATCCTTCTCCTCACCCATTCAATGATTATGATTGCAGACATAGGGCCTTAGGGCTTCGTCGGGCAGATGACCGGGTGCGGTTAACGCTCGCTAAAACCCTTTGACCCTTTTCAATGATTATAGCAGATTTAACCATGACTTTTTCACTATCACACGCTCTTGCTAACGTTGATTACTCTTATTTTTTTTCGAGCTTTGGATCGTTAATAATACACCCACAAATCTGTTGTAGGTCTTTTTCAATAAAGACTGCGGCAAGTATACTTCTTTGCGAACCATGTGATTGGGTTGTGGAACAACTGACCTGATGAGATGGTGATGACATTATTATTTTTTCCTTTAAGGCCAAACTGCATACTTTTGATTCTGATTATTTGTGTGAGAGTTTAGTTTGAATGGTCGTTGATTCTGTTTCTTTTGAAGCAAAGTGTTACGAAGTTTATTAAAAAAAACAAAAAAACACTGGCACAACGCGCAGGACGAGATAAAAAAAAATACACTGGCAACTTATTTCGGGACAAAAAGGGACAGGTCCCAATTAATTTAAAAAGAAATTAATTAAAAAAAAACAATACCACGGGCTTCAGGTAGTTGTTATTAATAACACTCAAAACTGTAAACAATTCTGCACAGGCGCAAAAAAGTGTGATCACAGATTACAATTTGTCGATTGGAAGGAACAGCCAATATTAATGCCTCACTACTGATGATAAACCCATTGATTTATGCGCATACAATTCCCTTTCCTCATCAAATTGGTGTGGAGGCAAAGTGGGGGATCATTAGAGAAAGAGAAGCAGACACATAGACGACGCAGAGCCAGTCAGCCTGTCGTCTTAACATCAGAATGATTAAGCGACCATCGACGATTAAGGGACAACTGAAGCCCTCCATAAATTAGGGCCCGCGAATGAGAGTCGACACCTCGTAAAATGGGCCCGGATTAATGGAGGTCCGTGAATTCTGAGCGTCATTGTCGTGGTAATCATTAATTTTAGAATGTCAGAAACGAAAATGCGCTCCTTTCCTCATTCGGTTAACCGTAAATAAAGTTTCTCTAAATAATCCATGAAGTCATCGTTGTGAGGTTGAAGCGAAGAGCCAACACGAATCCATATTCCTAATTAAATATTAAAAATAACTTTATGGAGATGACAGAGAGGGCCGCAAAATATGGTTATTGGAAGTATTAAAGTGTCGTCTGGGGCGATGGCCTTCGTGAAGGTAGATGGGTTCCTTTACCAAGAATAGAAAACAAAAACGAACTTGTTTGATGTTCAAGGTAAAGTTTAACTGAACAAAAGCCTAAACAGCAAAGGAACACACGTCGAATAAGCTTTCCAGTAAGGTTTCAGCTACCACAATGATGCTAAAGTGTTAAGTCCACGTGAAACCTTACTGTTGTCCTCAATTGAAAGACGGGTCTCTTTGAGGATGAAGGAACACGAAATTACCTACTTGAATACACGTTAAAACCACAGCAAGCCGTACCACTTAGGCCTACTGTGGGCTAACCAAGATCAAGCCTACAGATGTTTACAGTAAATCAAGGAGCAAGTCCTTTGCAAGTTCTACCTTGGTTCCAAGAAGGTGAAACATCGACCTTCCTACTAATCTACTGTGGCCTAACCACCACTGTGGATGTGGAAAAGGGCAAAAAGCAGTAAAGAAAGGGCAAATAGCAACATTTTCACTCGACGATATAAAAAAGGGAGGCACTATTTTTCCGACCCCTGCATAAAATAGGTGTCTAAAAGTAGTGTTGATCGGTCCAATTTATCTTGGAACCGCGGAAGAGTACTGCAATCCTCGAATAGCCAGTGTATGAATGTTTTGTTTTAGTGAATTTCTTCACATTTTTATCTACCAACAGGGCATCGAAAATGAGGGGGAGGGGGTCATGTGCCCCAAGTGCCTCAACGTGTGGACGCCCTGCTCCATTAAATGTTTTATCCTGTTTCACTTTGTTTCTCGTAGGCGTAGATAGGTGACTAAACTCACGCTTCTACCTTTATATACTACATTACCTACCACCTTAGCTGCTTCCTTCCCCATTTTCTATTAGCTGGAGGACAAGGCACAGACATTGTTTTCCAAGAAAATCCATTTCAAAGCAATCCATTCTTTATAGCTTACGGTCAAGTTCGTAAGGAGGACCTGACTGCTCAGGTCCAGTAGCACGTGCCGACTTATAAATAAATCGGGTCCATCCTCATGGGCGGACCATGAATTAAGGAAGAGGCAGACGCCAGGTCGATGCTATTGGGGAAAACTTTAATACTCAGAAAGATGAACAAAACCAAAGGCGAACAGACTTTTACGGAAGGGTTATTGCAACATGTGCTGTGAGATTTATTTCGGACTTCAAAATGTTGAAACCATGCCACCACAACGCATTCCAACTGATGACGTCACTTGCGAATTCAAGTCCAAGGTTAAGATGACGTCATATTAACTATGCATTGTAGCTTCAAAAGTAATTTTCATTGTTTGGTGATATATGTTCTGTGGCTGTTGCAGACATAGGGCCTTAGGGCTTCGGGCAGATGACCAGGAGTGGTTAACGCTCGTTAAACCCTTTGAACCCTTTGTTCTGTAACCTACGACCGTAACAATATGTAACCTGCAAATTGCCTGTAGTTTGTACGTCATCAATTGCAATGGCTCGAGCTCGCTTGGTCTTCCGCCCCGTGCTCTCAACACATAGGGAGTGAACCGAATTAAAATTTATTCCGCCACGACTCTCCCACCAACCCAGACCACAAGGTAATTTTCGGTCAATTTAATTAGAATTATTTATTCCCTTTTGCCCCATTAGTCCCAAATGTAAATTCAAACCAGTCGAACTCTGTTGCCTGTGTTTCACAGCAGCCCCGTAGATCATAGATTAATTACCCTAGTTTCCTTGACATTATTAATTAGGTCCCGAGCTAAAGCTAAGGCATAGTGTCGCCCATGTAAGTTAGGCGAGCCTGAGCACACCAACGTTCCTTCATTTATAATTAAAAACACCAAGCGGACTGAACCACGACTTAATGCCTTATTTCGCATCACCGTAGTTTGAGCAGACATCCAGTCAACTCGTAATAGGGCCCACGTAATATTTGGTAGCTCCTCCTGTAGCTGTGGTAATGGTGGTGAGAGACCGTTCCACGCACCAATAATCGCCACACATGTTCAGCATTGTCGTTTCTTGTTAACGAATTGGTTCGGTGTTGTTTATTGTTGTTTGGTTCGGTGTTGTTCCTGTATAACACTAAGAAACAGTTTGGTGAGTGAGGGTAGCGAGGCTGTTGTTTGTGCTGGAATTTTACGTATGTTTGCCATAAATCAAATAAAAAATAAATAAAACTGATTGTATAGATAAACAGGCTCTGACAGACGAAGCGGCTGAGAAGACTATTGCAACGACTTGTGGTCATCGTGGGTCAGCGGTGAGAGAGCTCACCCTGGTTAACTGGAAGTTTGCAGATCTGGTTGAACCCCTAGAAAGGGGACCTTGGCAAAGTACCCACCAGGACTGTCGGCCAGGGTAGCGTGAGAGACTACCGTACTCCTTCAGCAGCTATGGGAACTATTCTGGCCAATTCTGGACAATCTTTCGGCCCTTACGATAGTCGGAGGTTTCCTGGTTTAAATCCCCGGGTTGGCTCCTCCATTTACGAGATATTTCTTCTTTTCAAAAAAGTCTGCTAATGTTCAAAATTGAGCCGGTTCAGCCCCACGAGCATTAAATTGCTTTGGCTGACTTAAGGCTCAAAGAAATTAATTTTTAAAATTACAAAAAACTTAGTCCGTCCGTCGTTTTTCCGTCATAGATACAGCGACCAAAAATTAGCTAAAGAAACACGACAAATGAAAACATCGTCGCATCCTTAGAGCTAATGGATTTCTTGATGTGCCTCAATGAAATAATAACATTTGATTGTCGTATTTAAACACTACAAGAAAACACGCAACCCGTAAACACGAAAGAATTTCGGTACACATTAGCGATACACATTAGCTTGATCTGAACTACTCTCGATACCGTGTTGCATGGATGAATAGGGCTACTCTCGACCAAATTCTTCCGGTTAGCTGCTCCTGACGAAATTAAAACGGCAGGAAAAAAGCTGAAAACTGAAAGGATGAAAATTTAGCCGTAAATTACGTTGCCACAGGAACGCCAAATCTCCGCACCGTGTTGCAGAAAACAAATAAGCGCACTCTCGAACCCAACTCTCCGTTAGCTGCTGCTTATGAAATTAAAACGGCTGGTAAAAATTAGGCCTAAAAGCTGACAATTAATGCGCCTAAAATCTAAAACTAGTCCTAAAAGCTAACACATTTTTTAAACCAGCAATTGTGATCGTTACTGCTGTTGCAGTGCGTGATAGAGGTGTGCGCCTCACATTTTCGAAAGTGGCGAAAGTGTACAGAAGACCGGTTGCGACTCGATAGTCGCAGCAGCAGCTTGTTTAACTTTACAAGATGTTTTAGAAAGAGTTGAAGCCTATGACGGGCCCGTTGATATGAATCGGGAAAACTGCAAGGTTACGTGGGCGAAGGGTTGAGAGGACGCTTGACAGGTGTAGCGTGAGGCGGATTTTTTTTTAATTATTTATTCAAGAAAGAAATGATTTTTTTTAAAGTGAAAAGAAGGTAAGAAAGAGGAACATTTCGTCAGTATAGCTACAGAATGAATTGAAGGGGTCCACGCTTGGCACGGGAACTATAACCATCCTTCAGTTCCACCAAACAGAACTGCCGGAAACTCACTGCTGGAATACACGAAGAATGAAATTTCGCGTGTGTGCTCTATGTACGATGTATTCTGTCAATGCACTCAATGCTTGATGGACACGTGCCCAAAAACACTCGGGAGAACATGTCTGCTCTGCCCATCACAAACCCTACCCAGCACGCTCTGGTCTTCGTTTTTAGGTGTCCGCTGTGACCCCGTCTGCTCTAGCCCAGTCATCGCAAGGGGGAGGGGGGGGGGGGAGATATCGTTCAGAATACGCCACCAGAGTAGGTAGATGTCATAGCCCCTGAAGAAGACTGGCAATCTCTCACGCTACCCCTGACCGGCAGTGACTGGCAGGGACTTCGCCAGGGCCCTCTTTCCAGTGATCGACCAAATCATCGTCTTCTGGTAGTTTGGGTGAGCTTTGTCATTTCTCAGCCACGATAACCACTCGGGGTTGTCTACAGCTGTAATGAATTTTGTCGCTTTTCGATATTATAAGGACTTTTTTTTTACCTTTCGTGTCGTCTTGGCTTTAAATTTGTTTCGAGCTTTAAAAAAATTGAAGGAAGTAGGACGATTCGCTATTTTCTTATGTCAAAAGGGTTTCAAATTCACAGCAAAGTAGTAATGTATACAGAGTGGTGCATAACCTTTGTCCAGGGGTCTGGAACCATAATGAAAACAAAGTATGGATGCAACGATTGTATTTAGTTTCAATAATGACTTACTAAACCATACCCAATGGCTGTTTGCCGTGACGTCACCATGAGTTAGCCAATTACGAACGAGAACAACGGCTGTTTGGCCGTCTGATTGGACTAGCCCAGTCACGTGATATGCACGTCACAGCAAACAGCCATGGCACGTGGTCTAGTATAAGGTATGTCCGCCATTGGCTCCCCTTACAGCACCCAATCTTTTTGGATACGAACGTAATAGATGCTCAAAAAGAACTGTATCCTCTTCCATGTCACGAAGTGTTGCTGCGAGATGCGCCAAAAGAGTATTTCGACTATAACGGTTATCATCGCGGAAAAATAAGAACGAAAAAAGAATATATTAATAGAAAATAGTTTCAGTTATAAGATACATCCAACCTCCTCTTCTACAGACCCCTGGACAAAAGTTATGCACCACCCTGTAGTTACTCGCTGGAACTAATGTACTTGGTCTTTGTAACTTCTATGAAAGACAAAAACGATGCTTCTTTAAAAAGTATGGTAGA
>JAHWFP010261251.1:0-22197 GCA_023313725.1 Lithobius niger
AATACAAGGTATAACAATGGCGGCCATGATGAAGTAGCGCTGCTGGGCTTTTTGGCCGATCTTCCGATGCAGATTTGAGAATCTTCCAGATGGAAAGTTTAAATTTGGGCTTCCCCAAGAGGCTTGTATTTGGGCAGGCTATCGATGGTGAAAATTTGGATCGATTTGGTTTATTATTTAAAAAACGGCTGGATATGCCTCAGCGAGGAATTTGGGTGCTACAAGAAAAAAAATTTCAAATATTCCGGAAAACAGGCTTTTTGCGGTGGCGCTCGTTTACACCGGCAAAATGGCAATGGTTCGTATGTTTGTTGTTAGCTTTTGAAAATTTAATTTAGGACCCCCCAAGTCTAAATTTTAGTTTAAAAACGTAACTTAAACTCTCTCTAGCTAGGGAATATTATGGTGGTGACGCCTGTAGCGGCATCTTAGGTTTCTCACCCCATAACGTCAGAGTGGTACTCTTTCTAAAAACCAACTTCTTTCTTATTTGTTTTAAACATTAATTCAAATAACTGGCGGTTTGATCTTTGTGTGGGATTCATTGGTTATTCACTCCAGACGGACTTTATAAGTAGCCGTGGGTTTTATAATTTGAGGAGTTGACTTGTAAACAGCAACTCTGGGAGGTTTAAGGCTCTGTTTTATCACTTAGAAACAAAACTGTGAAACGGTTGATCTTTCATGCGTGTTTGAAACATACTGTTTGATAGACTGTAACCAGCCTGGGCTGTTCAGTCTTGCGGACGTCTCAGCGGAGCGTTCAGTATTGCTTTTTCTATTCGAAAAATTAATTGATTGTTTTATTCTGAAACACAAACGTCGTTTTAGTCAAACCGAATTACATGTTGTAAATTCAAACTTAATGCTTTTAAATACTTTATTTCAAAAGCTGCTCGTGCAAACCAAATGTAAAGTGTAATTTTCATTCCCTGTTGTTATAATAAAAACCAGGAGTTTTTAACTTCAGTTCGTTTGCTAGTGATTTAACTGTTTAAGTGTAAATAAATATGTAAACCATTTTTAGTTTAGCTCTTGATAAACGGTTAAATTTCCATCGCTGGTGGCAGTGAAATACCAGCAGTATTAAGGTTAGGCCCCTTTAATTTAGGACCCGACGCTCCATCCCCCATGCTGGGACTGTAGCCCATGCTGTGCTTATGCCGTCAAAGTCGCAATAATCACCGCAACACCTTAAGCTGAATCTCCGTGTCAAACCAGGAAACCGGGGGCGTTACAAGCACCTGAGCCGTCGTAGCGTCCGCCGTTACAACTGGTGGCAGCAGTGGGATGAACAGGTGCTGTTCCCGTCAAGCGTTTCCCCCTGCCATGCTACAAGCAAGAAAACCTAGAAGGATGCAAGCCACTTCCAACTAGACGTCTGCGGTCTCGACAAAACGGCCACGAAGCAGATGCCTGTGACTACGTTACAAAAAGTCACGAAGCAGATGGTACTAAAGCTATAAAATAGTACAACCACCGCCCAGAAGCCCCCACGACTGCCGGCACCAGGAAGCAGCAGCTGCCTCTTCCAGTAGACGTCCACCAGCCGTGAGATGCCTATACCCCAACCGATGCTGTAGGATAAGCCATCTTCAAACAAGAATCAGGTGCTCCGTTCAGCCAAGCAGTGGATTTTGCGTGTGCCCACCAAGGTCCCAGTGGATTAGACCGCCAGAGACGTTCGACTCCAAACTTCAGTGCCGGACTTCCCGTGTTGCGATGGAAACAGGAAGGACAGACTGACCGTACAGCGACTGTACAAAACAAGGTGAGTGTACATGAGATATGCTTAAAGGCCGCCAAGTCGAGTGTTGTAGTTGATAGCATTTATGCAATTTAGCTATTCATATACCAGAGTGCTGGAGGTTCTTGAGAGTGTATTTTTTGTATTGACTTACTGGATTTGGGAGAGAAGTTTTTTAATTAATTCGTTCTGCTCAAACTTAACGTTAAATTTTAAGCGGCTGCTTTTAATTTTTGTTTCATTTATAAAGGCTTTATTTTGAAACCACGTTAAAACGTAAAAATGTCCGAAATGGATCAACTCGAAGAAATCATTCGTGATTTACAAAACAAAGACCTCAAAAAGGCATGTTTAAACTTAGGTTTTACTTTAAGCGAATATAGACCTGAATCACAGAAAATCTTACGAGCAGCCCTCGAAGATGGCAAATTAGACTTAAACTCTCTGATGCTTTAGCAAGCGCTATTGAAAAGAGAGAAGCTATCCTTTTAACAAAAAAAAAATTAGCCGTTAAGGAAAACGAACTTTTTCTGAAAGAAGAGTTAAAGTTAAGAGCCTTAGAAGTGGCGGACACAGATAAACGCCGGGCTCATGAGTTAATCCTTAAAGACAGGGAAGCCGCTCTTAAAGCCCAAGAAAGGGACCAAGAGGCCCAAATTATTGATCGTGCTAGCGCGGTGGAACTAGCCAAGTTAGACAAGCAGCTAGAATAAGCAAAGCTAAACGCTGCGACCTTAACCCTGCTCCAAACGGAGCTAGCGGCGCTCCCCCAAATCCAGTTGCAAGACATGGTAAAGTTGCGGACGTGGTTCGTCTCGTCAGCAATTGGACGCCTAAAACGGAAATCAACAGTTTTCTTTAAAAAAATGGGTCACGGGACTCCAACCCCTCGTCGGAGAGGTTTTCATTAAGGTTTGCGATCAGCTCACAGACGCTGAGATGCAAGACTACGACTTAGTTAAAAATAAAATACTTGCCCGTTTTGTTCAGACAAAAGAGTCCGTGCAAACACAGTTTCGTTCTCTCGAGAAAGAAGTAGATCAGCAATTTTTTGACTACGCGTTTGAACTAGAAACGTTGTTCACTCGTTGGTTATCTTTAGCTAAGGTTAACCAGGTCTATGACAAATTTCTCAATTTAATGCTTTTAGAGCAATTTTATAAATCTTGCCCTACCCCACTCCGGAAATGGATCCCTGATCAAATTAAGTTAGGGACGTTGGCTGAAGCAGCCCAACTTTGTGACGAGTTCACAACCCGCAATAAACAGATTGCTAACGAAGCTGCCACTCGTGCAGCCAAAACACAGCCCATAGCTGTAGCGTCGAACCAAGGTTCTAAACCTACTGGTCAACAGCGTGGTCACAACCGTAACCACAACACGACAGCTAATCCGGACGGATCTGTCGGTGTGAACGCAGATAACCCAGGAGGGGACCCTGCCATAAACATTAGTGCTAGTGAAAAAACTAACCTAAATCAAGATAGAGTTAGGCGCTGCTACGTGTGTAATTCTCTCCAACATTTTCGTAGGGAATGCCCCGAACTTAACTCGAAACCCCAGCAAGCAAACGCATGTTTCCCAGTTGGGAAAAATGCTAGTGAAATTCTTAAGGCTAGTACTCAGTCCGGTAGCATAGGGAAAAATAAAATTAATATTTTATGCGACTCCGGAAGCACAGTTTCGCTAAGTAGCGCCAAACTCGCCAGAAATTGGCCACGTTTAAAACGGAGGGTTCAATGTCAAACTGCCTTGTGTAGACAAGTGTTTACTTTAGATCAGGCAAATCTAAGCCTAAAGTTAGATGATGGCACAGTGTTATAATCAGTAACATGCATTACACCGGTCAACAATTCAGTCTACGATGTCGTTTTGGGCGCACCCGGATTAGAGAAACTAAGCCTTCAGCGTAGACCAGTAATCGACACGCCCCGTGATTTTTCGTTCCTGCCATCCGAGGTGGCTACTACCCCCGTCAGTAACGGCCCACGTCAATCAAAGAAACGTAAGAGCCGCCGTAAACAAACCAGCCCCGCGGGATTGGTCAAGCCCCAAACCCCCATAGTGCTTTCGCCAATCCTCAAGCGCAGACGAAAGGGGTCTGCTGAAGACTTCGGAAGTCAACCCATTACGTGATAATGAGACCCACGTCCCCTCCCTTGACCAATGGATGGACTGTTGCCATCTTTGTTGGTGTAAACAAGCAACGAACGAAAATGCGTCGAACCTGCCTCCTACAGGCAAAATAAAACGAAGTTTGTCAGCTAGTGATATAAACAAACGTTTAGTCATGCCAGAAAAACCAAGGGTTAGCGAGTTTAGCTTTGACAAATGGCTCAAGTTACGTGAGTTAACTTCCCCCAATCTTAAGTTGGAAACAAGTAATTTAAAGGTCGGCATTAAAAGTGTTCCCCCTGTATGCTTTGATTTTTTTCCAGAGTTTTGTAAAGTTAAATTGCCGGATTTTAATCTAAATTAAAACCAGCGTGTTAAGCAAATAAAAAACTTGAACATAGTTTTTCCCAGTCCCTTTTTTTTTTGTTAAAAAGTAGGACCGATGTTTTAGTGTGAATTCTTTGTTAGTCTAGGGTGGAAATAAATGCATTTATTATGGCTCTAGCACTGAATTGGTGTTTCCAATAAAACGGAGGTTTAATACCTAACCTAAAATAGTTTTTCTCTAAATCAGTTTTTTTTCTTGTTGCCAGTAAACCGGAAATCTAACAAAGTAAATTTCCCGTGCATGTTTTCTTTAAACAATGTGTAGTTTGTCGCTACAACCGTGGTTCCATCTAGGAGCAAGCAAACCTAAAAATAGTGTATTTACTGAATTTTAAATCTTTAGAGTCTACTGGACAAACCTGGAAAGCATCTAGTGATTATTGCTGCATCAAGCCAGCATTTTCATTAAACATTTAATTGTTAAATGTTCCGTTTCAGTAAAAATTGACTGAAAGTTTTAACTGCATTTTTAATTTTGTTACATGGTTTGTTGGAAGTACGTCCATAACAGAAAGCAAGTCCCAGTTAATTCCCGTTTTGGCCTTTACACCTAAATTTTAAGTGCCTATGTTTTACTCTTTTTGTCGCTATCAACGTCTCCCTGTGTGGGAGAATATTGACAAAGATTGTAACGACACTAATTAAATATTCATTAGGATTATTCTACGGGAGCTGCAACTTGTCCCCGGTTGGCTCTTCTTTAAAGTTTTCCACGAAATGGTTTTCTTTATAAAAAACCGTCTGTCTCACCTCTGAGTGCGAAAGGTCAACTCTGTCGTTAAAAGGTTGTTAGTTTTTATCCACAAAACTTTCCAGTGTTGTATTGTTATGTTTAAGTTATGGGTTATACCTTGAAACCCTTTAGTGTCACTTTCAACATGTAAACAAGTTGTTTGGTAACCTCAAACCATCCCTGTGGGAGTAGTTTA
Organism: Lithobius niger; assembly: GCA_023313725.1. Lineage (NCBI taxonomy): Eukaryota > Metazoa > Arthropoda > Chilopoda > Lithobiomorpha > Lithobiidae > Lithobius > Lithobius niger. Next base: position 5,179 of record JAHWFP010261251.1, read on the forward strand.
ACAGTAAATAGAGCTGGTCATTTTATGCGTGCCCATAGTATACAATTCTCCAATCCCTATCGCAGCGGCTAGGTTTATTGTTATGCGACCGTCGGTTTTTATCGCAGCCTACCGGGATAAAAAAAAAGGCTAGACTAGAGCAGAGGCAGAACGGCTAGGGACATATTACAGAGCAGTAGATGGCCTCATTTATTTGTTATAACGAAACAACAAAATTAACCTTGTACTTTTACTAGAACTAGTGTGTTTCTTGATAAATGTCTTTTTGCCCCATTTTAAAATACTTGTACGATACTCCTGCAACAAGCAGCGCGGACAGTATTTAGTTAATAGTAGCAAAAACATTATTTTCTATGTGTAACTTTTAATTTTACTTAAAGTTCTCTGAGCCACAAAAACGTTGGTCCCCAAAAATGCAAAACGGCAAAGTCAACATTTATGTAACCAGTGTATTTTATTTTATGTCAATTTTGCATAAATTTTGGCGGTCTTGTGTGTATTGCATATCTTGTATGCACTAACCCTTTTATTATAGCTTTTATTCCGAGTCTCGGGAACCCCGAATAAAATCCTGCGTCCGGGGGCGTGTAAACGAGCGCCACCGAAAAACGCCCGTTTTTTCCCAAAATTTGAAATTTTTTTCTTGAGGCACCCAAAAGCCTCGCCTAGGCAAATCTCACCGTTTTTACAATAATGGACCAAATCGGCCCAAATTTTCACCATCGATAGCCTGCCCAAATACAAGCCTCTTGGGGAAGCCCAAATCCTGACTTTCCATCTGAAAGACTCAAATCTACATTTGAAGATCGACCAAAACCACTAGCAGCGCTACTTCATCATGGCCGCCATTGTTGAATCCTGTATTTATGTATTTCGATTTTATAACTCTTATTTTTGGGCATAAAGCCCACAAACACTAGCTTAGTTGAATTTTAGGAGGAGCTTCCTCTGCGAAGGTATTGAACCTCGAGGAATTTACAGACAATTTGATGTGTGATATTTTTTATTGTGTTTGAACGATCGCAACTACTATGAAAAATTTTCACTCAGATCAAACATAGTCCTTTAACTTTAAGGTTAAACCTCCAAATTAACTTCATGCGTTTTAGCATACAACTAAGCTAGACTATTTATTCATTTATTTAGCTTTTTATAATAATCTTTTGCCCCCAGAAACGCTGCCATTAGTCCAAGTAATTAGACATCGGCATTCAAACGGACACGAATTTTAGTGTATATATGTTTGTTTCAGTTCTCCTCTCAGCCGACTGGACCCAACCAAATGCTACTGCTAGCTTGATACAATATTAAAACCAAAAGAATTCTTAAAAAGATCTGTTTCCAAGCAATTCCGTAAGTCAAACTGTGCAAAAACTTCGAATCCCCCTTTTTTGCCCTCCTCCCCCGCCAAAACTAGTTATGGTGTATAACACTGCAGTTTACAGTTAAAGCTTATAAATTTAATAGTAATGCTCTCTGCATTACCCAAAGCCAAGTATTAAGCTTTAACAAGAGCCTATTCACGTTGCAAACATGTAAATATCCATTCCATAGCCAATAATATAAAGTAAAGGCCTATTTCCCAAAGTTCAATTGAGTAAAACTCAAACAGGCCTATCTTTTCCGTCTTTACATGTCCCTACCCCTTCAAACGGCTCTGCACCCATTCCCTTTGTTCATCCGACTTCTCCTCCCACTTTTCATTGTTCTCGAGGCTCTCAGCCAATCAGACCCCCGCAGCTATACTCGGCGTCCGCGCCAACTTCCGGTAATGTGTATATAACCCCAGCCCCAGAACGCAAACATTAGCACAGCTCACAGATCTCAAGCTAGAGAAGGGTCAGGCCAGTCGGGAGTGGAGACGCCATGTCCGTGGGATGCCATGCCGGGCAAAATGGCAGTTGTTCGTTTGTTTGTTGTTAGCTTTTGAAAATTTAATTTAGGACCCCCCAAGTCTAAATTTTAGTTTAAAAACGTAACTTAAACTCTCTCTAGCTAGGGAATATTATGGTGGTGACGCCTGTAGCAGCATCTTAGGTTTCTCACCCCATAACGTCAGAGTGGTCCTCTTTCTAAAAACCAACTTCTTTCTTATTTGTTTTAAACATTAACTCAAATAACTGACGGTTTGATCTTTGTGTGGGGTTCATTGGTTATTCACTCCAGACTTTATAAGTAGCCAAGGCTTTGATAATTTGAGGAGTTGACTTAGAAACAGCAACTCTGGGAGGTTTAAGGCTCTGTTTTATCACATAGAAACAAAACTGTGAAACAGTTGATCTTTCATGCGTGTTTGAAACATACTGTTTGATAGACTGTAACCAGCCTGGGCTTTTCAGTCTTGCGGACGTCTCAGCGGAGCGTACAGTATTGCTTTTTCTATTCGAAAAATTAATTGATTGTTTTATTCTGAAACACAAACGTCGTTTTAGTCAAAACTTGTAAAACCGAATTACATGTTGTAAATTCAAACTTAGTGCTTTTAAATACTTTATTTCAAAAGCTGCTCGTGCAAACCAAATGTAAAGTGTAATTTTCATTCCCCGTTGTTATAATAAAAACCAGGAGTTTTTAACTTCAGTTCGTTTGCTAGTGGATTAACTGTTTAAGTGTAAATAAATATGTAAACCATTTTTAGTTTAGCTCTTGATAAACGGTTCAATTTCCATCGCTGGTGGCAGTGAAATACCAGCAGTATTAAGGTTAGGCCCCTTTAATTTAGTACCCGACGCTCCATCCCCCATGCTGGGGACTGTAGCCCATGCTGTGCTTATGCCGTAAAAGTCGCAATAATCACCGCAACACCTTAAGCTGAATCTCCGTGTCAAACCAGGAAACCGGGGGCATTACAAGCACCTGATCCGTCGTAGCATCCGCCGTTACAAAGCTCAGTTTCGTTCACTTGAACGTGGCCCCGAACAATTGTTCCACGAACATGCGTTCGCACTCGAAACCCTATTTTCAAGATGGGTGTCCCTAGCTGAAGTGAATAGCAGCTATGACAAGTTAGCTTATTTAGTCTTACTTGAACAATTTACCAAATCATGCCCCATTGCACTGCGCCAGTGGTTGCCGGACCAAATTAAACTTGGAACGTTACCCGAAGTACTCTGTGACGAGTTCATAACCAGATATAAACAAATTTCTGCCGATATGGCCCTTAAAACAGGGAAAGCACCCGCTAGTGCTCCGTCGTCTAGTCAGTCTTTTCTAAAGTCCTTTCTAAACAAAACAAACAAACTCGAAATGTATTAGCTAACCCGGGTGGGACTAATAATAGCAGTTGACAGTGTAATTAGCTCTGATGCTAACACTGATAAAACCGACAATGTAAAATCTAACAATGTTAGAACATGTTACGAATGCGGCTCGGCCTCGCACCTCCGCAATCGCTGTCCCGAACTTAAAGCTTCGGCATCCGCTAATGCATGCTTTCTCGTGGGGAAAGATGCCCTAACTATTTTAAAATCGAGCACTATAGATGCTAGCGTAGGAAAACATAACATTAAAGTTTTGTGCGATTCTAGGAGCTCAGTTTCAATCGTCAGTGCTAAACTGGCCAAAGGTTGGCCACGCCTGAAAGCAAAAAGGCAGATGCCAAACTATTCTTAGCAACGACATAGTTGTGTTAGAACAGGTAAACCTAGGTTTCAAATTAACGAACGGAGCAGTGTTAAAAACAGTAGCTTGCGTTTCGAATGCATCTAGACCTATTTTCGATGTGGTTTTGGGTGTACCAGGGATTAATTTGTTAACCCTTTAAGGACGGGTGCGCCCGAATGCGCCCGCTGTATAATCATTGTTTACAGCTCTTCTACAAGTCATATCAAAAACTTCCAGCCAATTACAGTAAAATTTAAACTGGGATATGAAAGCCACATCATTAGGGATAAAATTGACACAGGTTTCATTCCCTTACCTCAACAGGGTGAGAAGCTGCGATTTTTTTTCTACAAGTCAGTTATAAGTTCTTAGCCCGCAAGGAGTCCTTAAAGGGTTAAACCAGCCTCGAGTTTCTGCCCCCAACGCTGCAAATATGTCAGCCCCCCGAGCGCGTCAATCAAAAAAGCGCTCACGTAAACAGACCCCGCCCAGCCCCACGGGAGTGGTCAAGTCCCAAGCGTCTCCAGACTCTCGGACGCCTAACGAACGGCAACCAATCGTCGTTCGGTCGCCAAATACCAAAGTTTTGAATGGGAGGGATTCCATTAAAAATTCCCCTGGCCAGCGCCAAGTACAACAGCAACAAGTGGAAACTGTCCACGCCCCAACGCTACAGTGTCGCCATAAGGCCAACACACCTCCAAAAGGTAATCTGAAGCGTAGCTTGTCTGATAATGATATGAGCCGCAGTTTGTTCATGTCCAGTTGGCCAGAAATTAACGAAACCAGCTTCGCAAGTTGGCTTGTCACGAAGTAAATCGTCCCCTAACCTAAAAAGTTAGTAAAAGCAGAGAGACTGATTTTAAATAAAATTAAATCGGTATGCCAGTAGTGAAAACTTAAATGCAGTTTTTTTCTGATCCTTTTTTCATTAGGACCCGATGTGTTGTTGGTAAACTTTTATCTTGGATAAAAAGATGAAATCTTTGTGCTTGATCATCACAATTATGACTCTTTAAACTAAAATAATTGTCTTTTAGTTGAAACTAAGGTTGTAATGCTAACCTAACCGAAAGTTAAAATGTAAAACCTGAAAATGGTCTCCAAACTGAACAACTAAAACTTGAGTAGTTTTTTTTCCCTAAAAAAGTAGATTTTTTGTGCAAGCTGGTGCAAGCCACCCAGTTTAACCCTAGTAGTGTGCTAATTTTCTACAAGTTGAGCTTTTTTTTTCTACACTAAAAACCGGAAACCTAACAAACTAGTTTCCCTTTCAAGTTTTTTTTAAATAGTAATGGTACGCCGCTACAAAAGTGGCTACAGTTATGAACACCTAACCTAAACACCAAAAATCGTGTTTATTGCTTTAAAGTCTGCAAACTTTCAACTGCTTCGTTGAACAAACCTGGATAGTTGTGTAATGAACGCTGATTCTCTCAGCAGATATTTTATTTAAACATTAATTGTTAAAACACGTCATTTCAGTACAAATTGACTGGAAATTAAATTTTATCTTTAAAATTTTGTTATGTGGTATATTGAAAGTGCAACCACACCAAAAGGAACTTTCAGCTATTTCCCGTTTCGGAACTCTACACCTAAATTTTAAGTGCCTATGTTTTACTCTTTTTGTCACTATCAACGTCTCTCTTTGTGGGAGAATAGTGTCAAAGACTGTAACGACACTAATTAAATATTCATTAGGAATATTCTACGGGGGTTGCAACTTGTTCCCGGTTGGCCCTTCTTATGGTTTTTACGAAACATTTTTCCTGCAAAAAATTTGTCTGTCTCACCTCTGAGTGCAAAAGGTCAACTCTGTCTTTAAAAGGTTGTTGCGTTATTATCCATAAAACCTCCCAGTGTTGTATAATATGTTTAAGTTATGGGTTCCATCTCCAAACCCTTCAGTGTAAAAATTTCCTATGTAAAACAAGTTGTTTGGTAACCTTAAACCACTCCAGTGGTAGTCTGTTAACTTTAAATAGAGCTGACAGTTGCGCAGGCGCGCATAGTACCCTCTATTCCGATCCTTATCACAAGCTAGGTCCTGAGGAGTGCGCCCAGGGGTCTTTTTTCGAGGTTTTCCCAGATAAATAAAATAACTTTCTGTGAACGGCTGACTGGTTAGAGCATTAAATGTTGTGATTATCTCATTTGAATTAACAGCTACAAAAACCCTTAAACTGTAACCTTTGATGGTCAAATTTAGTTTTTTTATTTATATAAACTTTCTTTTGCTCCAGTTTTCTTTGTGGCCTGTACGAATTTCCTGCAACAAGCAGCGCGGACAGCACTAAGTTAATTTTTGCAAATAGTGTCTCTTTAAACTTGTGATCTTTATTTACAAAAATATCTTGAGCCACAAAAACGTCAGTTCCCCCAAAAATATAAAATGGCAATTTTTATTTTTTGTAAACAGTGTATTCTTATAACTTGTGGTGATGTATTTCACGGGAGGTGTATTCCTCAGAAGGTGTATTCCTTGGTGCATTAATTTATGCAATTTATTTACATGGCTTGGCAGTCTTGTTCTTTGGCATGTCTTGTGTGCACTGACCTTTTCTGTTGTAGCACTTATTTGGCGTTCGACAGTAACCCCAAATAGAGTCCTCCGCGTGGGGGCGTGTAAACGCGGTCTCGTATCAGACACTCGTGGTGAGGACACCTCAACACCATCGAAGAAAAAACCCGAGGGCAGCTTTCTTCCACACCAGAAGAAAAAATCGTCTATATGGCGATTTCACTTTAAAATGTAAATAATGTATATTTTTTTTAGGCATAAAGCCAAAACACCTTTTCAGCTTAGTTGTGTTGTAGATGTTAAAAACACACGATATTTTTTATGTCTAACAGGTGACGACTTTGCTTATTTATGAAAAATGTCCGATGTTCAAACCAGTTTAAAAATCTAACCTAAACTGCGATATAGCCCTTTAAAAAATAGCTGGACCATTTAATCTTTTATTTGTGCACTTAAAGCATTTTGGTAAACTTAACTTCTTACCATGAACCCTACCGGAGCTCCAATATTTATGTTTGTTTATTTTTACGTATCCAGTGTTTATTTTATTTTTTATAGCATCTCCATCCAAACTCCAACCGTAGCACACCTCTAAAAACGAAAACAAACTAGCTTTCCTTCGATAAAATCATGCTTTGTATATAGCAATCCGTTTCCCAAAGTCGAATATTTATTCTGAGCAATAAACTTCGTCCCCCCCCCCCCTTCTGCAATAGTTGCGATGCATAACATCGTAGTTTATTTTTATAGGCCTAAATTCATGTTGTTCAAACTCACTGCACTCATGCCAGGCCTCTAATCATTTCACAAGCCGTTAAAAAAAAAATCCTTTGTTAACTCAGCTCCCTCTGTAACAATGTAAATACACGGAGTCAACTCCCCAAGCATTGAGAGCGCTCAGCTACCCTGCCCGTCCGCGCTGTCATGGCCGACTTCCGGTAGAGACAGCTCGGCCGGTTTTGGTCAGTCTCTCCTCCTCCAAGCGTCCACCTCTTCCCCACTCACCCCCTCCGTCGCTCTCCTACAGGGCCGCACTAACCCTCTACCTGCCTGCCAAGCAGAAGGCATAAAAACCCAGACGCAGTAGAGTTTCGTTAGCACAGCTCAGGATTCTCAAAGCTTGAGGTCGCTACGCCGGTCGGGAGTGGAGATGCCGCGGTCCGATTGTTGCCATGTCGGGCAAAGGTAGTGGTTCGTATGTAACTTAGTTTAGATTGAAATTTTATCTTTTGGACTCGCACGTCAAAATTTATAGTTTAATTTTAACTTAACCTCGTAGCTTTGAAGGTAATTTTAAGGTGCGTCAAGCCAAACGGCATTTCGGACGTTGGCGGCCATAATTTAAGGGTTCACGGTCCCTTACTAAAAACCAGCTTTATTTCTATCGTTTCTTTAAACGCAGTTTAACGTAAACAAAGGACGGTTTGATCTTCGTGGGAGGTTCCATCGATTAAATGCTCGGATCGACTTTATATGTAGCTTCGGCTTCTATAATTTAAGGAGTTGACTTATCAACAGCAACTCTGGGAGGTTTAATGCTTTGCTAGTACACGTAGAAAAATAACTGTAAAACAGGTCTAGTATTATTAGTCAGCCGAGGCTGTCTGTAATTTAGAGGGCTCTTTTGTGAAATCCCCGTTGCCTAAAAACTTCACTGTTTCTATTTGAAATTGTTTATTTGAACTAAGCCAAGTTCTAGTGTAGAATTTAATGTAAATTCCCCCCCGTGTCATTTATAACCTAAACTAGGTGTAAATTTACCAAATGTAAATGTAAAGTGCAAATGTTTTAATGTTTTAACATGTTTGACTAAAATAAAAACCAGGAGTTTTAAACGTCCAACGGTTTATTCGTTCTTTGTTTGCTAGAAGTTAATATGTAAAACAATTCTCTTCAAATATAACTTAGCTAGCCTTTTCCCACCTTGGTTGCAGTGTTACCCGCTATTTAATCACTATTTAGGATTAGGACTTCAATGCTCCATTCCTTACATCGGGACAGTAGCAGTTGTGCTGTTTAACCGAAAAAGTACTTAACGCCAAGTAGAGTGATTGATAGTAAGATCCAGTTACACCATGCGACCGGCGATGTTACAAGCAACTACTTCGTCGTAGCATCCGCCGTTACACCAGGTCCGGTCACTCAAGGGGCCAGCACGGCCCCAAAAATTTTTTTTACGCAATTGTGAATTTTGATGACCGAGTAATGTAGTCGATTTGTGCATATCGCGAGTTTTTTTTTTTACACCCAACAAACAACAACTCCAACCCAATAGTAAGGCACGGAGTAGGAGCACTGTAGTGCAAGCCTGTCAGCTTGTTAGGCAGAGAAGTCTTCAAACGTAAGCAGCCTGGATTAATGAAGGAACCCAACCGTTAACACAAACAGTGGTCGACGAATATTATAACATAGTGTAACCTTTTTATGATTTCAGTCGGAGAAGGGGGGCCCGTTGTTGTAGTTAGTCCCGGGCCCCTTACTTTGATGTGGGGGCCCTGGTTGCGGCCCTAATAAATACATTACATTACATTACATTGCAACGTAGCAATGATTAGCCTGGTGCATAGCAGGTTTAATGTGATTGTTACTTATTGAATTGTTGGCTACACGGGACTTCGGGATCGGGGCTGAAATAGTCTTACCTTTTGTAACGGTTCATCTCAGTTTGTGAAATGCTTTTAAAAACTATTAAATTTTATCAATCGAAGAATTTTTTCCCTATTTAATTTGTCTAATTCTGGGCTGCATTAGAAAGAAAAGAATGCGAAATCGTAGCTTTGCTTCCATCGTAGCCATTTTTTTAAAAGTAGACATCCGCAACCTTGGATTGGCAGCAATTTTTTTTATCAACAAAAATTTTGAGAAGGCAATAACGGTCTTTAGTCATCCTTACTAAAGAATAGTTAGTATCGTAAAATTGTACCAAAATCTTGGCAGACTAAAACTAGGCTGGCTCCCTTACAGAAATATTTGGTCACGAGAGGGGTCAAATTGGGATATTTGTGGGGTCTACAGTAAACCCCACAGTCGGTCCCAATTAGACCCCCTATTGAAACATACGGGACCTATTCAGGGCTTTGTGACCTAATCTTTGGCCCCAATTCGTGACCAACAAAAATCCACAGTTCAGCATGTTCTTTGAATTGACCCGTTTTAGACCCCTGATTGTGACCAATCAAGGGCCTAATGCTGATTTGTCCTAAATTAACCCCAGTTTGTGACCAAAAATGAGTCAAGCAGACTACAGTTATTCTGGTCCTAAATTGATCCCAGTATGTGACCAAATCGTGGTTAAGTAGGGGGTCAAACTGGGGTCTAGCTACTAAAGCCCCAAACCGTGGCCAAGTGGAGGTCTTGTGACCAAGGCCGAATATTATTGGTCACGATTTGTGACCAAGTGGATTTAAACAGGGGTCTAGGTGTTAAAGCCCCAAACCGTGGCCAAGTAGGGGTCTTGTGACCAAGCCTGAATATTCTTGGTCACCAATTGTGACCAAATGGGGTCAAACTGGGACCAAGTTAGTTAACCCATAACCGCCTAGATACGAACGTACGCCTTCAACGTATAACAGCGAAAAACTAAGTCCCCGCGCGAGCTTTGTGAGGGGTCGCCGGGGACCCCGAGCAAAGTGGGCAGTCACAGCCCAGTGGTCAGTGTCGTCGGCTCCAAACCAAGGGAATGCCGGTTCGAATCCGAGAACCGACCCAAGTACCACATGGACTCTAAAAAAAAAGGGGTCTGAAAGTTCTTTCAGGCGGTTATGGGTTATGTCACGATTTGTGATCATTTTGGGCCCTATCCAGGCCCCAAATTGTGACTATCTTGGGACCTGTTGGGATCAATGGGCAAATGCAGGTCACGATTTAGGATCAACATGGGGTCAACCAGGGCCAATCTGAAACAAACATTTGAAACCTCAGGTACAGGGGTCTGCTGTGGCCAGTTTGGGATCAGTTTGGGCCCTTGTGACCATTTTGGGACTTAATTGGGTCTATTTGTGACCAAGTTTTTCTGTAAGGGCTGGCAGGCAGAGCAGCTTGCCCGAGCAGTAACCGACGCACGTACTTTTACAACTTCAAACATTAATCCAATAAACGATTTCTTAGCACCAAATTAAAGACAGTTTTATTCTTTACAATTTTTATTTTCAAACATTTCGTGTAAACTCATTACGTTTGAAGCTATTTCGACATAACTGCATTGTCGAGACTAGAAAATTTGATTCAATCACGTTTTACTCGCCAACCGTTACAACTATAAAAAAAAGTCATGGGAAAAGAAATTATAGGCCAAAAAATAAGCTTTAACTGAAAAAAAAAAGTTAAAAAGTCCTATTAGAACCAGAGATACTGCCAATTTACTGATTGCTGATGGCAGCCATCTTGGAATGGCCGCCATTTTTAAAAGCTACCACTTTGAGATGGCAATCATACTTTATGTTCCTGAGGCATCCATATAACTGTGGTTTTAAAGGAAAATTACTACCCCCAAATTATCCCAAATTCATGATTTTGGCCACTTGGCCCATGGACTAAAATGCCAAGAAAAGAGTTTCAGAAGGATTGTGCAATGTTGACAGTTTTACTTGTGCACATATACGTTGAGTTTGGAGGCAGCATTTATTGGCAAACTAGACGAGTGCTAATGGGCTACTCTAGTTCCCCAATAATACCAGAGCTTGTGATGCAAACATTTGGATGAATTGGTATAAAACTCAGGATTAAGTGTAAGGATCTGGAAGAGGTTCGTGGATGATGTGTTTGTTGTGATTAAGAAGCGGGACTTAGTTTAATCTTTTGCCCCCGGATCACTACCTCTGCTGAGCCTTCTTCGGTAACGATCTAAACAAACGCGAATTTTATTTGTTGTAAATAGTAAAGTGTAGACTCGACCGTGACTACCAACAATCCAAAAGCAAAACAAACTAATCTGTTCCTTCAATTAAATTATCAAAGTCAAACTGTGCATTACACTTCGTCCCCCCCCCCTCCTTCAATAGTTGCGATACATAATACCGTAGTTTTAATTTATAGGCCTTATTTGTGAGTTCAAAACTCAGTTCCTATAAGGCCTCTCAGTTCACAAAAATCGGCAATTCCCTTTGCTCTTCGTATTGCCAACAATCCCTTCCAACCAGATCAAAGGATTCAATTCCCCATCCACTCAAGAGTGCAAAGCTACCCTGCCCGTCTGCGCTGCCCTACCTACTTCCGGTATGACAGCCTGGTCGGTTTTGGTCAAGTCTCTCCTCCTCCCAAGGTTTCACCACCCCACTCTACACCCCCGTCGCTCTCCTACAGGACCGCACTTTCCCTCTACGTGCTTGCCAAGCATCAGGTATAAAACTCAGACAATCGTTAGCACAGCTCGCAGATCTAAAATAAGTGGTGGTCACGGCCGGTCAGGAGTGGAGATGCCGCGTTCTGAAGGTTGCCATGCCGGGCAATGGTAGTGGTCAGTATGTTAGTTACTAGTTAATTGAAAGTTTAATTTTAGGACCCCATTCTAAATTTATAGTTCAGTTTTTAACTTACCTCTTGTTTTAGAATTCTACAGTGGAGTAAGCCAAACGGCATTTTTGGTCTTTACTTGCTGTAATGTCAGAGTGGTTCTCTTCCTAAAAACCAACGTTCCTTTGTTTATTTTAAACCTCGTTTTAACTTAAACGGTAGACAGTGGCTCTTAAGGATTCGGGCACTCTTTTTCGAAAGAGATATATGTCTAAGACTAAAAAGACTTTAGCGGATGCAAGTTTAAATAAGAGGGTTTTCAGGATTGGACCCCAAAACTACTTTTTCTAGTTGAAATTGTTTATAATTATGTAAAAAGCCCATTGTTGCTGAATTTTCTAAATGTAAATTCGTTTGCTTTCACGGAAAGCCTTCTTGCTTTAATTCAAAGCTTCTCATGTAAACTAGTGACCAAAATGTAAAGTGCCTTTTTCATTTGTTATGATTTTTATTAAAACCAAGTGTTTTTAAAACTACAAGTATGGTCTCTAGTGCAGATTAATTGCTTGCGTTTAAATAACATGTAGCCCATGTTATTCTAAACCCCCTTAGTTTTTAAACTTACCCACCGGTGGTGGCAGCCTTATAGACCAGGTAGCTAGTTACTGGTTAGACCTATTCATTTTTAAAGTAGGAAAGTATCTTCACTTGCTCCGGGATTGAGGCCCAACTGTGCTGTTATTCGCCATAATAGTCAGCAAGTCATATCTACAAGCTGGATGTCAACCATGAGTGCGGAGACGTTACAAGCACCTAGCCCGTCGTAGCGTCCGCCGCTACAGTATGTGAGGTTAAGTACCATAAATGGAAGCCCCACCTAAATCACAACTAAGCTAGTGACTTTGGGCTTTTTGCCCTAAAATAAAAGCAATAAAAATCGAAAGTACAAGATACAAGTTTCAATAATGGCGGCCATACGCTGCGGCATTTTTGGAGTAGTTTTCAAATGGCGATTGTGAGACTTCAGGATGGAATTTTGAAGATTGGGCTTCCCGAAGACTTAGATAATGTGACTGGGTATTAAATGGTTGCAAGATGGGCCGTTTCTGTCCATTATCAAAAATTCGGCAAAGGGTTTAAGACAGAGGTCTTTTTGCGTTTTGGTGCGCTCAAGAAAAAAAAAATTGTTCGTCGTGAAAAACGAAGTTTTTTCGGCGGCCTGTCATTACATTGTACTTAAGAAACATAGTCTTGGACAATTTTGTGGAATTCCCGCAATTTGCACTTAATAGAGGGGTCTTGCGAGTTCCCAAAACACTTTGTCTAATCGAAATTGTTGCTTACTCTTTACATCCCTAATGTGAAGTTAGAAAGTGAATTTAATATAAATTCCTGGTGAATTTTATTTGTAAAATTCTCGTTGCTTTTATTGTAAAGCCTTCTTGTTAACGCTAGTGCAAAATGTAAATACTTTTTTATATTCTACTGTCTTTTAATAAACCAAGATTTTGTTAAACGCCAGTTGCTACGATGAATTGCTTGAGTTAAATTAACTAAGGCTGCAATTAACCACCAACCTGGTAGCAGCGAATACTCCCCTTTAAAGTTACTTAGTTAGCCTACGAAATTAGGACAATGACGCTTTATTACCCTTACTGGGCCAGTAGTTCAAGTGTGCTGTTTCCTGAGAAGTAAAAACCGCCACCCAGACAAGTAATTTAAAGGTCAAAACCATCTTATGTCGGCTAGGCTACAACCACCTTGACAGTCGTAGCTTCAGCCGCTAAACTCTTCGCGATCACTGATTGGATAATAGGCCTACATTCACTCGCATTGAGTTCATATAAAATTCGTAAAATAGTTCCACCCTGTTTCTATCGCTATTTGTAAACTAACAACTTTTATTTCCAGATAATTAGATTTTTGTAATCAGCCAACAGAGCTCTACAAACTAGGCCAAAGATCTGGTGGTACACAATTTTCTCTACGTGCTGAAACGATAGGGCTCTATGGCCCGAGGACTATCGTTAGAGCACTTTGAATTGGAAAATCACCATGCGCTTTCGCTGCTGCCTCTTCACCTTGTAACGGCGGACGCTACGACGGCTTAGGTGCTTGTAACGCCCCCGGTTTCCCTGGTGTACATGGAGTCTCAGTCTAAGGTTCTACGGTGTTTACGACATAAGCACAACTTTTGGGCTACAGTCCCAGCATGGGGGATGGAGCGCCGGTCCTAATTAACCCTTAAAGGACTGCATTTGCACTACGGCCTTGTAACGGACTTGTAGAAAAAAAAATCATAGCTTCTCACCTACTTGAAGTAAGGGAATGAAACTTGTCATTTTTTTACTTAATGATCTGGCCTTTATATCCCATTTTTAGTTTTACTATAATTGGTTGGAAGTTTTCGATCTGACGTGTAGAAGAGCTTGAAACCATTATTAAACAGCGGGCACATTTGGGCGCACCCGTCCTTAAAGGGTTAAAGAGGCCTAACCTTAATACTGGTTGGTAATCACTTAAATTTTAAGTTTAAATTTTCACATTAGAAAAAGTAATCATAGGTGCTCCCGGAGACACCCGCAAGACTAAACAGCCGCAACTGATAGTAGTCTATTTGACAGTATGTTTCATACACGATCAACCGTCCACAGTTATGTTTCTAAGTTTTCCAAGTACAAAAGATCAACCTCCCTTAGTTCCCGCAGAAACTGTTCTAAGAAATAAAAAGCCCGGCAATTTTATACTTAGGCATCAGTACGTTTCCTTTGACTTCCACAAAGACCAAACCGTCATTTACTTTAGATTAAAAATCAATTTAAAATAAACTGGAAAAGTTGGTTTTTAGTAAGAGAACCACTCTGACGTTACAGGCGTCACCACCATAATTTTCTCTAAGCTAGAGAGTTTAAGTTTACATTTAAACTAAAATTTAGAATATGGGGGTCCTAAACTAAACTTTTAAAAGCTAAACTACAACATACGAACCACTACCATTTTGCCCGGCATGGCATCCTACGGACAGACATGGCCTCTCCACTCCCGACTGGCGTGACCCTTCTAGCTTGAGAGATCTGTGAGCTGCGCTCACCCGAGCAGCGCACGGGGCTGTGCTTGGGGCTGGGGGTCTTTATGCTGGAGCAGCGGATTCTCGCGACCAAGCGCGGACGTCGAGGGTAGCTGCGGGGGTCTGATTGGCTGAGGGCCAGGAGAACAATGGAAAGTGGGAGGAGAAGTCGGATGAACAAAGGGACTGGGTGCAGAGCCGTTTGAGGGAGTAAGGACATGTAAAGGTGGGCCTGTTTTGAGTTTCACTCAATTGAACTTTGGGAAATAGGCCTTTACTCTGAAATATTGATTATGGAATAAATATTTACATGTTTGCAACGTGAGTAGGCTCTGGTTAAAGCTTAATACGTGGGTTTGGGTAATGCATAAACTTAATATGCATAATGCATAATGCATAATATGGGTAATGCATAAATTTAATTACTATTACATTTCATAAGCTTTAACTGAAAACTGCAGTGTTACACACCACAACTAGTTTTGGCTGGAGGGGGGGGGCGCCGGCGATTTGAAGTTTTTGCACAGGTTGACTTTCGGAATGGCTTTGAACAGATCTTTTATAAATACCTTTTTGTTTTTAATAGAAGAACCTTGAAAGGTTCCAGTCGGGTTTAGAGGAGAATTAACACAAACATATATACACTAAAATTCGTGTCCGGTAGAATGCCGATGTCTATTTACGTTGGACTAATGGTAGCGTTTCTGGGGGCAAAAGAATATTATAAAAGTATAAATGTGGTTAGAATAAACTATACTTTGAATGCTATAACGCATTAAATGAATTGGAATAATTGATATTAAGTTTAAAAGACAAAATCGATCGTTGTGGAAATTTTTCATATGGATTGCGGCCGACAAACACTATAAAAAATATCACTAGAAATTGCAGTCTGTACATGTATGTGAGGTCAAGTACCTGCGTAGAGGAAGCCCCTCCTAATAAACACTAAGCTAAGGTCTTTGGGCTTTTTGCCCTAAAATAAAAATAATAAAATAGAAATACATGAGTACAAGTTTTTCGTTAATGGCGGCCATGGTGCTGGAGCGCTACGGTGGATTGGAGTGTGTTTCAAATGTGGATTTGAAGATCTTCTAGATGGAAAGTTCGAACTGGGGCTTCCCCAAGAGGTAGGCATTATTGCTGGCTATTATATGTCGAAGAGTTTGAACGAATCTGACCATTATTAAAAAAACGGCGAAATTGCCCCAATCGAGGGAAAAAAAATATCTGCTCGTTTGGAAAACGAGCGTTTTTCGGCGTTCCACGTTTACAACCTTTAAATGGGCGTAGGACGGTCCTTATCTAAGTTAAACAATTTTGGTTATGATTGATAGAAAGAATAGATCCCTACCTTTCAGAAAATCCTAATCATATCGGGCTATAAGAGGGCTCGCAAGAATACTTTGAACGCGAAAAATCACTATAACTACCGTTTTTGGTGGGGTAAATCACCCCCTCCACCAGGGGATATTTTGAACTTGCTATTGTAGCTATTTTTTCCAGCTACTCTACACATCCATTCGTGCCTTTCACAGAAAGTGACAAATTCCATCAATTTTGGGCCGCAAGCCATCCAACTATATGAAGTGTAATGTACATTGGGTGCATTGAGGGCCACCGTTTATTTGCTGAATCATTGACTCAGATAAAAATAAAAACCGAATAGAACCTTTTTTGTACACTATTCCATGCTCTACAATTTCGATTTAACATATTTTATGCATCCGGTTTCCATGATACACTGTCAAAAACTGATTGCGGGCGCATGTTTCCAAGATGGCAGCATTAGCTCAACATTCTTCAACACCGTTTATTGGCTGAATTATTGAATCTACGAAAAAAATGAATGGAACATTTTTTTGTATAAAGTTTCATGCTCTACATTTTTGGAGAGAACATATTTTCATGCCCGAGCAACCGTTACCAAGATATATTAAAAAAAACCTATATCGGGCGCCATGTTTCCAAGAATGCGGCATTAGCGGAACAAGTACAGCTGAGGACTTTTAGTATGTTGAATCTAAGACCATTACGAACATCTGTACCAAAAATTAGCTTATGACGAATTATTCCGCGATTCGACCTAAATTTGGTCTGATATCGGTCGCCATGTTTCCAAGATAGCAGAGTTAACTCAACACGGACAGCTGAGGACTTTTAGCATGCTGAACTAGATGTCACTACGAACATCCGAGCCAAAAATCAGCTTATTATGAGCATTTGAACCAATTTCACTGGCAAATGGCTAATTTCCTCCATGATCGCTTAAATTCACAAAAAAGACACTCACAGTCTTGCTAATTTTCAACAGTACCCCTACTGTCTTCATCAGGCCCTCCAAAGTTCAAATTAGGTCTCTGGTTACATCCTT
>JAHWFP010261251.1:22597-90586 GCA_023313725.1 Lithobius niger
AATTCAAATCCAAGCAACTGACAACAAGCAAGGATGTAACCAGAGACATAATTTGAACTTTGGAGGGCCTGATGAAGACAATAGGGGTACTGTTGAAAATTAGTAAGACTGTGAGAGTGTCTTCTTTTTTGCGAATTTAAGCGATCATGGAGGAAAGTAGCCATTTGACAGTTGAATTTGAATTTCACAGTAGTTCTATTAACAATGTTTTTAGCAATTTGACTGGGGTAAAATTACTATTTTCAACTCGATTTTCACGTAATTTGTACAACTGCAGCATAAGTAGGTGAACGTTTGGGCCGGTTTTTTAGGGGGGGAAAATGTGTATAACTTGCGGGTTAAACGCTTTAAATTACGGCAAAAGCATCAAAACGCATCAGCTTGAGTATATTGAGAAATTTGCTAAGCAGTATCAAGTTGCAAAGTCAAGTGCTACCAACTGACTTATGACAATCCCGAAAATGGTTTCCCCAGTAAATGGGAAATAACTTAAAGGCCGGTTGCTACCAAATTTGCATTACAGCATCTAGGCCTATCGAGTAGGGTGGTTGCTTCTCGCAGGAAGCAAAGGAATGCACAAAGCAAACCTTTTAAATGCAACAAACAAGCCATGCGACTCCTTATTTATTGAGTAAAAATTTGATACGTCCTCTTGCACCTGGAAACAAGCTATACAAGTTAACGATATTAGTGTCACTAGATGGCGCCAGGAGATTGTCTTTAAATTTTTCCGTAGAACTAGTATGCAAGACTCAAGACAGTGGTTTTGTTTCTGTTCATAAAAATACTCTTGGTAAATTTACAATAAAATTTTACAAGAGCAGTCTTAAATAAACTTCAATTGGAATTACATTAATTCAACTGGTTTGTTTACAATGAAAACAACACTGTTTAGAGCATCACACTCTCATAAACGGACTTTTACAATAAAATTTAGACAAGGGCCGTAACTGTAGTGTCGCACCTGCAGTTAACAACAAAAACCTCGCATTATGAAATCAATTAGTGCTTTAAAAATCCAACCAAAGGTTTACTATTGAAACTGTAGCAGTTTCAAGAAAAACGCCACCACTTTTTGAAATAAATGTCGGAAGTTAAAATGTTTAAAAGAAAGCTGAGTTTATAGGAAGAGACTCGTGGAACCCTTACATTAGTGGGGAGATTTAAAAATCCGAAGTGCCGAATTCGAAAACCACCATTAAACTGTTACTCTTTGGGGTCCTTCCCCGCCCTGCGACGCTTTGTAACCTGTTGTTTTGCGTCATTTCCGTTTGGAAATGCATGCAAATTTACGTCACATCCGCCCTTACTTCCCCTCCGTCTGCCTCTCTACTTACCTCCAACCTTCAACGTAACACAGTTTCGTCGTAATCTACTCCGAGAACTTAGATTCTCCTGCGAGAACAAGTTCTCGGGAAGAATCTTCAATTCTCATTCGTAGCATCCTTCCTCACTGTGTTACTCTTTGGGACAGATTCAAAAACGTCCAAGTTTTAAGATACGGAATCTTTCCCCACTAAACTCTGCAGCAGGTGAGCACAGCTCCTTCGACGTCCACTGCACCGACGCACCGGGCGACCCACGGGTCCCAGAAACCTGTGGCTGTCGTGTGTGTTAAAGGGCCCCCAAGAGACCCTCTCGGTTGAGCAACGCCACCTGTCCAGCTCCAGGCTTCGTTTGCAGCAGACTGAACATGACAGTGTCATGATCACTGCCCACCAGACTGCATCATCTAGGGACTTGCGTACACACTCGCCCAGGAGAGGACCTTTGGGAAACAGCTACGAGCACCTCCTGGACCACGACATCCTGAAGGTGTCCACCATCTCCGTACTGGGGCACCTGCCCCACATCCTGAACTGTTGTAGCTGTGCGGTTGCCGTGGAGACAAACTAGTCCTGTTGGGCACCCCTGCCCAGGCGTAGACGCTCCTGACCAATTCCTGACGCTCTTGATGGTCGTAGATCAGAAAGCCGAACCCGTCTCTGCACTGGCTAGGCAACCCGTCGCTTTGCCGAAGCCTGAACTGTACATTGCTCCCAGAACACAACCCATATGCGCCTGTAAGTACCAGAACCAGCATACCGTAACCGCGGAACTCATTCCGCCCTCCGCTCATTTATGTACACCCCAGGCGCCATACTGTTCGAAACCACCTGCCCGCTCATCCCGCAGACACACTTGAAACCGTACCGCATCCCGTATTGGTAACAATTCCCACACTTCGACTTGCAAGGATGTCTTCCTTGGCCCCCAAGCGAAGCACCTCCCCGAAATTAGATGCAGTGGGGGACCGCAATACTGCCAGAGCCCACGTGTGCCACTCACTCTCAGCCTCCGCATCACTCAGCATTTGCCACCACCAAATCCGGCCTCCAAGGTCAAATAAATTCTGCCAGTCATTTGCCTTGATTATAGAACGATCGTAAAGTAATTCATGCCCAGGCTGCATTCACCACCTGTCAGCGTTCCAATAAAACAAAAAAATTAAATTTAATCCAAGCCAATTGTTCACACCGGGATGTCCAAATGCCACCGCCCCACGTACAAAAAAAAAAAAAAATTTTACAAACCAATCGGGCTCACAGTCACACCAGGTGCCCTTATTTCTCTCCTGAACACATTACCGACTTTCCAGCCACTTGACTACCTCCCATGGCTGCCACTCTGCATTTTAGTGTTAGCATAGTCATCCACAAATTTAAAATTACCCTGTGGCCCCGTTCCCGACCACGAATTTCACCCAATCCGCGCCGCCGAGTTCGCCCAACCAATTGATGGCGCTCATCCCAAAATTACTATTTCTCCCAACATATCACTGTGCCTACGACACACCTCGCACATTAAGCCTACTTCATACCTCGTCTCTGTAAACGTGGTCTTGTATTAGACATTCGTGGTGAGGACACCTCAACACTGCCGAGCCAAAAACCTGAGGGCAGAACTCTTCATTTCAAGAAGAAACTCGTTTTTTGGCGATCCCACTTCAAAATCGCCAAAATTGTACATAAAGCCAACAACACTAGCTTAGTTGAGTTTTGGGATGTAGCGGTGCTCACAGGTCCTTGAGGTGCCTACTGTTCTGCACCGACTTCTGGTGTGGTCTCGGGAAAGTTAGAAGTACTTCGGGTGGCCGTTTTACTTTTGCGGAGTTTAAACAAGCATGGCAGTCACTACTGCACGGTTAGGAACAGAGCGTCTATGTCCTATCTGAAGTTTTAGTACTATCTAATCGTTTTGGTTCACTGCCACCAGGTGGGTGGTTTAATTGCTAACCTTAGGCTTTAAATAAAAAGAGTTGTTTTTAGTTAAAACACTAGCAAATTAAATCTCTCTAGAAGCAAACTGAGTTTAAAACTCTTCGTTTTAATAAACAGGGGGAAGAAACACTTTACAGGGCAACTAGTCTTTTCAAAATAACTTTCAGTGAAAGTACAAAAATTAATTTACATGAATAAATTATCGGTAACGAATTTCAAAGTAAAATTCACACCTACAATTTCGATTAGAAAATGTTCTTTGGTGTTACCTAAACACCTCTAAGTTAGAAAAAGTACCTTACAATTTCAAGCTTAGTCTAAGATTATGTTTCAAGGCATCTTGCACAAGATCAAATCTACGTATTCACATTGAGTCAAGCTAGCAATAATCAGGGCCCTACCATGGAAGTCTGTGCTTCTGTAATTATGCTACAGGACCTTGGTGATCTCAAAAAAAAAAGTTTGTTTACATTTTGCAAGACAAACAGAAAGAAAGCCGGTTTTTAGAAAGGGGACCTTAAACCCTTAAGTTATGGGATGGGAAACCAGAAAATGCCGATGGTGTTAACTACCCATAACCGCGAAACCCAAGTCAAAAGTTAAGTTTAAATATTTAAAAAGTTAAATTTAGAATAGAGTTCGAAAAAATAAATTAAAGCTAAAACTAGTTTTCTAAACTACTACCTTGCCCAGCAATGGCAACACTCGGACTGGGGATATCTCTGCTCCGACCACCGTAGTAACGTTTAACTTGGACTTGAGCCAATGCTGTGGATGAATCCTTGCAGGTCCGTTTTATAGCAGCTACCTGGCAGCAAGGGAGGAGGGAAGCGCGGTCCTGTAGGAGAGCGAGGGGGGGGGGGGTACAGGGACGCCTCGAGGAGGAGAGACTTGACCAAAACTGGCCGGGCTGTCACTACCGGAAGTGGGCATGACGGCGCGGACGGGCAGGGTAGCTAAGCGCTCTGAGTGGAGGGGGAATTAAATGCAGTGTTTTGATTGGAAGGCAATTGGTGAGTCTGCATTGACAAAGGGAATTGCCGACTTGGGAGCGTTAGAGGCCATGTTTTGAAAATGCAAGTTAGTTTGAAACTCAAAAGAACGTGAATAGGCCTATAAATAAAAACTACGATATTATGTATCGCAACTATTGAAGGAAGGGGGGGGGGAGTGGTTAGTTAAAATCTTTTTACAAACGTGGAATTTTAATAGTAGGAACGTTACAACGGTCGAAGCTCTGAAAAAAATACAAGATAAACACTTATGGAAAAAATGTCCGGTAAAATTCGAAGGAAGGTTTTGCCGAGTTCAGTAGTGTTTAGAGACCTAGTTTTTGCTAAACTGTTGCCCAATAAAATAAAATAAAATAAAAGGTTAAATATACCAGTTTATTCCCTGAATGCTAGAACGCATGAACATTAGTGAAATATTATTGCAGCCGCTAATAATAAAAATTACAGTCGATGTTTTCATGAATAACTTGGCCATTGCTAGAATAAAAACATCAAGTGTTGGGTTTTCAAATACATGTATGTGAGGTTAAATACTTCCTAAAACAACACTAAGCTGGCTGGCTTTATGCCTGCAAAAGAAACAGAGTAATTACAATTTTTTGTACAAGGTGTTGAAAATGGCGATTGAAATTTTGCGTGCGGCGCCGGTTATTTTGGGGACTTTTTCAAAATGATGTAGAGAACTATTGAAGTGGAAATTTAATGTTCTGTTTTCGCAGAAGTCTTGAGAAAGTGTAGGTCTATTAAGGGCCGCAAATTTCAAAAGTTTTGGTCCATTTTTCACGGAGATATGGTGTTTTGAAGACGGAGGTCTGGATAGGCCTAATGAGCACTAGCGAGCGCTAATGAAGAAAATATTGTTCGTTGCGAAAACGATAAACCCTCAGGTTTTTGATCTTTTGAGCAGAGGTCTCCTCTCAAAACGGTTGGTGAAGACTAGCTTCTTTACAAGGAGGGGCTTCGACTTTGATGGTACTTAACTTCACATACATGTAAACCACACGATATTTTTTATTCTTAAAACAGGTGAAGACTTACTTTAATTATGAAAAATGTCAGACGTTAAAATCACTTACCTGCTTCTGCAAACAACTAAAATCTAACCAAAATGCGTTATAGCACATTTAAAACTAGGCTGGTATATTCAATCTTTTGAATTTTGCACTAAAAGCACTTTGGTAAACTTAACTTCTTGCCATGAACCCTACCGGAGCTCAAACTTTTATGTTTGTATATTTTAATGGACCCAGTGTTTATTTTCATGTCTATTTTTTTTTAGCATCTCCATCCAAATTCCGACCGTAGCAAACCACTAAAAACGAAAACAAACTAGCTTTCCTTCGATAAAATCATGCCTCGTTAATAGCAGTTTGTTTCCCAAAGTCAAATAATAAATCCGAGCTAACACTTCGTCCCCCCCCCCCTTCAATAGTTGCGATACGTAATATCGTAGTTTTATTTTTATAGGCCTAAATTCACGTTGTTATGAGTTTAAAACTCACTTGCACTTCCAAGCCAGGCCTCTAACGCTCCCAAGTCGGCAATTCCTTTTGTCAATGCAGCCTCTCCAATTCCCTTCCAACCAAAACACTGCATTCAATTTTCCCTCCACTCAGAGCGCTCAGCTACCCTGCCCGTCCGCGCCGTCATGCCCACTTCCGGTAGTGACAGCCCGGCCGGTTTTGGTCAGTCTCTCCTCCTCCAAGAGTCCTCCTTTACACCACTCCACCCCTCCGTAGCTCTCCTACAGGGCCGCGCCTTCCCTCTACCTGCCGGCCAGGCAGAAGACATAAAAACCCAGACCCAGGAGAATTTTGTTAGCACAGCTCAGGAATCTCAAAGCTAGAGGTAGCTACGCCGGTCGGGAGTGGAGATGCCGCGGTCCGATTGTTGCCATGCCGGGCAAAGGTAGTTGGTTCGTACGACTTAGTTTAAATTGAAAGTTTATTTTTTGGACTCTGATTTCAAAATTTATAGTTTAATTTTAATCTAACCTCTTAGCTTTGAATGTAAACTTATGGTGCGTTAAGCCAAACGGCATTTCGGACATTAACGACCATAACATAAGGGTTCACGGTCCCTTCCTAAAAACCAGCTTTCATTTCACCGTTTTCATTAACATAGCTTAATGTAAACACAGGCCGTCGGGTCAGTTAGATTTGCAGAAGCGCAGTACTTCATGGAGTGTACATCCCTTTTCTAACGTGATATTCTGATGGGGACGGTTTGATCTTTTGGGTGTTCCCTTTTGAAAGATAACTGTAGGTTCAGGTCTACTATTACTACACAGTCGAGACTGTTCGTAATTTAGAGGGCTCTTTTGCGAAATCCCCGTTGCCTAAAATCACTTTCTATTTGAAATTGTCTGGAACTAAACTCGGTTTAAGTGTACGAATTTTAATGTAAAGTGAAATCTTTTTAACATGTTTGTTTAAAAATAAAACCAGGAGTTTTAAACACCCGTTGGTTTAATAGTTCGTTGATTGCTGGAAGTTAGTATTTAAGACAATTCTCTTCAAATTTAACTTAGCTAGCCTTTTCCCACCTTGGTGGCAGCGTTACCGCTTATTATTACTAGTTAGCCTACATTATTAGGACATCGTAGCTCCATTCTCTACACCGGGACTGTGGCGGTTGTGCTGTTTTAACTAAAAAGTACCAAAAGTCAACCCAGAGTGATAGTAAGATTGATCCAGGTACACCATGCGACCGGCGATTTTACAAGCACCTACTCCGTCATAGCATCCGCAGTTACATCCCTCGACGGCATTCACGGTCCGGACCCCTGTCCGGCCCCTCGTCCGCAATAAGGAATTCGTTCCCACAATATTTCCACAATCTTCTCGTGCAACGCATTTCTCCATCGCCTACGCCCAAGTCAGCACCACAAGGACTCGCTTCAAGGCCCACTCCGATGCGCTTAACAGCCGATCACTCCGTGGCACGACCGGCTAACATACTCACTTTCGCTCACCCTGTCGAACCTCCGACATCGTTCACGGCTAGCTTTTCCCAATGAGCCTAACACAACCGCTACTCTATAAGTCTATTCCCCTGCACGGACCTCAGCCGGCTTCTAGTGCCTGTCTCACTTTTTCACCAAGTGGTATTTATTATTATTAATTAATTAATAATTAATTAATTAATAATAATATATTTGCACGTGGTTTCGCCTCACAACCGAGTTCGTGGAATTTTCGCACACTCTACTAACGTGACGGCACTAGTAGGCTTATCACCATCCGTACGCCCCATGGCCATACGATAAATAACAGATTACCACGTATTTTTTCACCATCCCACAATAATCGCACACAGCAAACATTTATCCGACCAACTACACCGTACTCACGTCGGTCGATGCCGTCTACACGAGCCGCCATTTTGCCTCGCTCGTCTTCAACATTGTCGGCGGCCATTCGCTTCCTAATGGGCGTCGCTTTCCCGCCTTTTTACGAAACCGCCAACGGAACGCAGCATCCATCCTTGCTTGTAGTTGTCCACTATTTCGTTCCAACCTAAGTTGTCGTTTGCCGTCTTCCATCTTAATAACAATGACGTTGTCGATCACACAACCGTTCATGCCAGCGGAAAGAAAAGAGTGGAGGTAAGTAGAGAGGCAGAACGGATTGGAAGTAGAGGCGGAATTGACGTAAAACGGAAATGACGCAAAACAACATTTACAAAGAGCCGCGGGGCAGGGAAGGATCCCAAAGAGTAACACAGTGAGGAAGGATGCTACGAATGAGAATTAACATTAAGTTCTAAGGTTAACATTTTAAAATAAAGGTGTGGTGCCTTCCGCTTAAAATTTTGAAGGGAATAGTCCATAAGAGTGATCACCTGGGATGAAGTGAGTGGCTCGTCGGCCCGCTGAGTGATGGAACGTCCAGTTACTGAAGGTTGAGAGGAATGAGAAGACAAGTCAAGAGGAATGAGTTGCGGTCCTATAGAGGAGGCCAGCTAGGCAGCAACTTTCTGGGCTTTAATTTGTAGTTTAAGGCAGGCATACCGTTCCTTCGTTTTAAGAGAGAGTTCCTCGGAAAGGGAACGTAGGTCCTGTACCGGCGGAGGCTAGCTACAGGGAATCGGAGATTTAGCTGCAGTATCGCAGGGTGCTGGAAGGGACTGCTCGGAAAGAAAGGGATTCGGTGGCTGAAGCAATCGTTTTAAAGAATCCTGTTCCGTTGTTAGCTCAAGAATTTCAACATTGTCCGCAACCGGCGGAGCCTGCGTTGGAGATGCGGAACGAGGAGTACAGGATGAAGAACCATCCTTTCGCGTTCCTTTAGCTCGCGGCATAGGAACGGCGTTACCGGGGAATGCGGAATGTACATCGAAGAGCGCAGCGAGATCGAAGTGAACAGCTCGGTGGCTAGAGAAGAAAAGGTGAGCATACCGCTCGGCTTCGGTTTTTATATGATGGAGGTTGCGCAGAAACTTGCGCAGTAGGTAGCGAACCGGAAAGGACATCTTCGATTTAATTTCTCTAGATTGGAGGACAGCATTTTGAGAAGGAGAATGCTATAGAAAAGGTAATGACATTTTTAAGGCAACTAGAAAGAGTTTTTTGGGTGAGCAACATTGTTGTTGCGTTTGCCAATGGTTCGTAGAGTAGTCCTGAGAGATGCTGTAGGACTGTCGGCAGGTTCCAGGCAGGCAGCGTCCTCCTGATCCTTGGTTTGAGTGTGTTGAATGACCGCATGAGTCTCGAGACGATGTGGCTCGACACGACTTCCTCCTTGCCGTAGATCAACAACACTGAGTTGATGGCCGACCCATAGCTTATTATGGCCGCCAGCGACAATTTTTCATCGAACAGTTTGACTAGGAGCTGAGTGAGTTCCGTGACCTCCAGATCGCATGGGTTGATCTTGCGTTTCATACACTGTGTGTGCCATCTCTTTCAGTATGATTCATATAAGACTTTTGTAGACTTCCGACGACAATGTACCAGTTTCTCTACTACTCCTGTCTTGAACCCTAAAGCCTTGAGCTTCTTTTTCACAGTAGCCAACCGTGAAGTTGGAGCCTTTCCGGAAATGGGTGGAGGGACCTTCCTTGATGTTGGGAGACCAGATCCACCTTTCCCCGGGAGTGGTACTGGGCCTTCCTTTCGGAGTTCCAGTAGGTCCACGAACCAACTTAGAGTCCCTTATCTTTGTCAGAACTTTCTGAAGAATATGAATGGTGGGAATAAATATGCTGACATTCCGGTCTAGTTCATCAGCAGGGCATCCGTCCCCCACGCCCTCTCGTCTGGGAACAGTGACTCAAACTGCGGAAGGCGAGTGTTGTAGAAGGTCGCGAACAGGTCGACTGTCGGCATCCCCCACATGTTGAGAGCTTCGCAAGTTTTCATCTCCAATGTCCATTCTGCTGGCCACGTCTTTTCATGTCGCGATAGCTGATCCACCAGTATATTGTTCTTTCCCGCAATGTGCCTTGGGATAAGTGAAATGTTGAATCTCACGTAAATCGATGAGATTTCGGAGACCTCTTTGTGGAGTGACGTTGACTTTGTCCCTCCTCCCCTCTTGATGTATGACACCGTTGTGGTATTGTCAAACATCACTTGAACGGTCTCGTTTTGAATTAACTGGGCCCAGTTGGTTAGTGCGTTGAGAACCGCTCTCAGCTCCAAGTTGTAGATATGGAGGGTGGCCTACGTCGGCGTCCATATCCCTGATATTTGCTCGTCTCCCATGTGTGCTCCCCAGCCTTTCAGTGAAGCATTTGTGAAGAGCGTCTTTCATGGTTTTTCTGGGTATACTGGGACTCCAGAAACAAGTTCTGTGGGTCTCTCCACCATTCCACCGCTTCCCGCGGAAGGTTGTCGAGAGAGATGATGTCTTTCCAGGACTCTCTCACAATCCAATTAGTCTTCCTGAACCAGGGGAGGTCCCTGGTCCTCCATGACCTCGATGGTACCAGGTCTGCCATTGGGTAGATTTGTTAAGTGTCTTGCTGTAGTCTGCTTGAGTTGCAAGATCTCTTGAACCACCTTCTGGACGTTGTTGATTCTTTCGTCTGAGGGGTGAATCTTGAAGGAGTTTGATTCGAATTTCGCTTACAAGAATGTGAATGACTGTGCCGGTTCGAGTCTTGACTTCACTGTGTTGATGCTGAACCCTAAGCTGCGTAGCAGGTCGGACCGACGATGCCGCAGTCGCCGTCGCTGAGAGTTACGATATTCATTGAATTGTGAAAATGGTTCGTCCTATCCATCGGCATCTCCGTCCGACTGAGTCGCCTCCTCCTCCTCAAATTCGCCTGGGACCGTTAGACTTGCTGCCTCCAGTCCCTCTTCCAAGCGCCGCTCCAACGGTTCCATTCTTTCATTCAATTTTTCTTCCAACTTTTGGTCCCATGACATTAAACGATCTTCCGTGTTGGAGATTCGTTGAGTGATGCCTTCGAACATATTCTTTGTTAATCTGCATCTCAGCAATGGCGTTTAACATGTTTTAGTACGTGATTGCTTCACGATCGCCTTGTTCGTCGGTGTTGATGTGGAAGAATCGTTACTCGCATGGCTACGATTCATCACTTCGGCTGACAAAAAATCGTGTTTAGTAAGTCTTTCCTTGATCTGCCGATTATCCAAGGAGTTTGAAGCCTCTTCAGCTTCTTACCTTTTCCTTTCCGCTTCGCACGGCAATTCGCACTGGTCAGAATGATGCCATGTCTGTCTAAATCCCTACGTAGTATTCGAGACAGATGTCACAACAAACATCATTGAAGTTGCAATCTCGACATCTTCTACAAACATCATACGGTCTCCCAGTGTAAGCCAGTGCCTACAAGAACCGTAAACGATCTTCCGGGCCATCACGTCTGCTGCAGTGGTAAGACAAAGAAAAAATGGCAATGAGGCTCCTTCAACCTGAGCTCCCGCGAAAAAAGTGACAATGCAGTCCAGTGGCACTGGGAGCGCTGGCGCTCGATGCCCGAGGGCAGGCTGGGGACGGCAGGGAAGTCTTAGTCATGGGCAAAGAAAGAGGTAGGCTCAGAGTAATAGCTAAAAGTGAAGCGAGTATTTTTGGAAGATGTAAAAATGCCTTTTCTTCTTCCTAGCTTGGGAAGACACAGATTGTGTTCATGAAAGGGGGAAGGAAGTGCGCTTCTCAGGAAGTGCGGACCATCAGGGTGTTCAGCTGAACACGGGCCCCGACTTACGAGGGACCCTGCATGGGCCCTGCACAGCACAGTACAGAATTGGAATGCTGCATTGTAGTGGGATGCCGCGGGTCCAGAATGAAGGTAGATGAACGCCGATTTGTAACTTTTGAACATTTATTACATTACTGCTTACGTTGCCATTACATTTGCGTGAGCGCGGCTCACGTCCTCTCTCGTGTATCACGAGAATATGCACCATGCATCTGTATGTTACGTCTAGATAGTGCATGGCACGCTACTACATCCCTCTTTTTCTTTTAGAAGAGTCAGCCACCCACCGTACATAATCGTTAAATCGCTGTGGTGGTCTCCTGACTGACTGGCCTATTTATATTTACATTAGCTTGAGCATTAGCCTGAGCTACATTTACATTTGGCACAAAATCATCATCATCCGATTCATCGTCACTGAAAACATTTTCAACATTTACATTTGCACTGCAGGACTTACTGTTTGGGTTACACAATTTTAGGTAGGTGTTATTCCTCATAAAATACATGCATTGCCTTTTACCTGTTTTACAGTGAATTGTCAGTACCAAATGTTGACATAAGTTTATGTGTGCGAATCTGCTTAACATACACTTTATCACCTGTTTTGAATACAGACGAGTGAGCATGCCGTCGCTTGTCTACATATGCTTTCTCGTCTGCTTTTCTAGCATGATCATTTTGAACTGCTTAACAACTTTTGAATCCTTACACACTTATCTATTTGTGGCAGTTTAGTTTTCACACCGTATCTGAAAATTACCTCGGACGGCATCATTTTCGTTGAGCAATGAGGCGTCTTTCTGTACATTTTGAGAAATCGAACGAGTGCCCTTGACAAAGACATTTTCAATTCGTGCTGCTTTAAATGACTTTAAAAACACTAAGCCATTCGACATGTCCATTGGCTTGTGCCCAATATTGAGTTATTTTCCTATGTTTAATTTCACATTCTTTCAAATATTCTTTGAACTCTTTTGAAATGAACTGCGGTCCATCATCTGACGTCAGTTCTGAAGGATAACCAAATCTACTGAAAATTGTCACTAACCATTTAATTATTACACTTGAAGTTACTGTTTTGGTTAGGCGGGCTTCAGGCCATTTTGAACAATAATCAACTAATACAATCAAATATTCACCAGTGTTAAAGGGACCACAGATATCAATTGCTACGGTATGCATCAGACTGTTTACCCAATCTGTAATCTGTAGTGGTACTGGTTTAGCAGTGCTACCTATTATTTGACATGTATCACATTGTCTTACTAATTCATCAACTTCACGTTCTAGGCTAGGCCACCATACCTTAATACGCATGAATGCTTTTGTTTTACTGGTACCTTGATGTGATTCGTGAGCAATATTTAACACTTTCTGTCTTAATTGTTTAGGGACTACGATTCTGTTACCTCTTAACAATATGCCATCATTCCACGTAAGTTCTTCTCGCATTTTGAAATATATACTTTTTTTATCCCAGTTACCTGTAGATAATGACTGTTTTACATTTTGGAGTTCTGGGTCAATAGTAGCTGCCTCTTTTACCATGTTAGTATCTACAGCTTTAGCAACTGTTTGTTGTGTAACAGAATTTGTATACATAACAGCGTCATGTTCTAACTTTTGTGACTTTATTGCTGGTCAACTTTGATTAACCTTGACAGAGAATCTGCAATGTTGTTTACACCGTTGACATATTTGACAGTAAAATTATATGGTAACAATCTTAGTACCCATTTTTTAATTCTGGCTGATGGTCTTGATTTTGGCGAGTAACGGTTTGCGGTCTGTCACTACCGTGAACTTACTTCCATACAAATATAAGTGACATTTTTCACATCCCCATACCACTGATAAAGCTTCTTTCTCTTTTTGTGAGTACCTGGATTCTTGATCTGTCAGTACTTTGCTTGCAAAAGCTACAGGGGGGAATATTTCATCATCACCATTCTGTGTCAAAATTGAACCTAGGCCAATTGGACTTGCATCAACTACGAGCTCAGTTTCTCGTTGAGGATTGAAAATTTTCAAACTCGCTGAGTTTGCTACTGCTTCTTTAAGTTTTACAAATGCTCTTTGATGTTTAGGCTCCCATTCCCAGTCTTTCCCTTTTTTAGTGAGTTCTCTCAACTCTGCAGTAAGTCTAGCTACATTAGGAATGAACTTGGCACAAAAATTAATCAAGCCTAGAAAACTTCTAACCTCAGTCACATTTTTGGGTGGGGTAGCATCTTTGATTGCTTGTATCCTGTATCAGTCAACTCAACACCTTTTGAGGGAACAAGATATCCCACGAACTCTAATTTGTTCACACTAAATTTACATTTTGACTTGTGGAGGTTAGGTTCTTTTCTTGAAGCCTAGTTACTACAGCATCTAATCTCACATTGTGTTCTTCTTGATTTTTGCCATATACAACTGTATTGTCAGAAATATTTTCAACACCTTCACATCCTTTTAGGGCTTCTCTCACATGATATTGAAACACTTCAGCTGCGATATTTAAACCAAAAATTAGTACCTTGTACCTATACACTCCAGATTCAGTTGCGAATGTAGTAATGGTTCTACTTTCTTCATCTAATGCTAATTGATGATGTAATGACCGGCCGCCGATAAAAACTTCGTTTTTCCAACGAACATTTTTTTTTTCTTGAGCGCACCAAAAAGCAAAAAGACCTCGGTCTTTGACCCTCAGCCAAATCTTTAATAATGGACTAAAACGGCCCATCTTGGAACCATTTAATAGCCTGACACAATAGCTAACTCTTCGGGAAGCCCAATCTTCAAAATTCCATCCTGAAGTCACACAAACACCATTTGAAAACTGCTCCAAAATTACCGCAGCGCTTCTTCATCATGGCCGCCATTATTGAAAACTTGTATCTTGTATTTCGATTTTATTACTTTTATTTTAGGACAAAAAGCCCACAGACACTAGCTTAGTTGTGTCTTAGGAGGGGCTGCCTTTGGTACTTAACCTCACATACATGTGGATACAGACAACCATTTCAAGTGTGATATTTTTTATTACGTTGAACAGCTGCAACCTCTATGAAAAATTTCCACAGCAACCGTTACCTGTCTCTTACTTTAAAGTTAAGCATCCAAATTAACTTAATGCGTTATAGCATTCACTACGCTAGTTTATTTAACCTTTTTATATATTCTTTTGCCCCCAGAAACGCTACCATTAGTCAGAAATAATTTGACATCGGCATTCTAACGGACACAAATTAAATATTGTGTAAATATTGTGTAAATATTTTTGCTTTAGTTCTCCCTCAAACTCCGATTGTGACCATCCGTATGTTGCCACTAGCTTGTCCTATTAAAATCCGAATTATCTTATAAAGATCTGTTCCCAAGCCAATCCAAAGTCAAACTGTGCATAAAACTCCCCCCCCCCCCCCCAATCTAGTTGTGGTGTGTAACACTGCAGTTTACAGTTAAAGCTTGTTAAATTTTATAGTAATGTTTTATGCATTACCCAAGCCAAAGTACTAAGCTTTAACAAGAGTCATTTCCCAATGCAATCATGTAAATATTTATTCCATAGTCAATATTTTAATGTAAAGGCCTTTCCCAAAGTACACACGAGTAAAACACACAACTTGGCCTGTTTTTCCATGCCTCAGTTACTTCAAGCGGTTCTGCACCAAAACCCTTTGCCAAACAGACTTCTCCTCCCACTTTCCATTGTTCTCCAGACCCTCAGCCAATCAGACCCCCGCAGCTCTCCTCGGCGTCCGCCCTTTGGTCGCGAGAATCCGCTGCTCCAGCATAAAAAGCCCCCACACCCCTCCCTCCTCAGCACAGTTCACAGATCTCTCAAACTAGAAGGGTCACGCCAGTCGGGAGTGGAGACGTCACGTCTGAGGATGCCATGCCGGGCAAAATGGCAGTGGTTTGTATGTTTACAGTAGCTTTTGAAAGTTTGAGTTCGGCCCCCCCCCCCCCCAAAGTCTAAATTCATAGTTTAAAAGTTTAAACATAACTTCTAGCCTAGAGAAATTATGGATGGTGATGCCGTTATCAACATTTTTGGTCCCCTACCCCCATAACGTCAGAGTGGTTCTCTTACCAAAAAATCAACTATTTCTAGTTTATTTTAAATGGATTTTTAACTTAAACTGACGGTTTGATCTTTGTGGAAGTCGAAAGAAAAACACGAATTTTAACTATGTTTAAAATTAGTTTTTACTATCCTAGAATACTTACCTTCAGTAATCCGTGCTAAAATCGCTTAATTTTAGATTTCCATGCTCAAGATAAAAAATTTCACCCATTTTTTGGCTTTCCTAAACAATTTCTAGTTTCATCTAGTTCCCGCTAGGTGCACCACTGTGTCTCCCTTGTTCACAGTGTGCCGCCATCTTTCCCTCACATCGCTCAAACCTATTATGGTTCAGCTCTTGTGGGGAGGCGGGCGGGTTCTACTGAAGGTAAGTATTCTAGGATAGTAAAAACTAATTTTAAACATAGTTAAAATTCGTGTTTCTTACTATCTGCGAATACTTACCTTCAGTAATCCGTGCTGACTTCGTCGCTAAGGCGGCGGGTCGAGCTGAACCCAAGGTCTGGAAACAAAAACATCAAGTTAATACATTCAAGAAAAAGGGAACTTACCCATCTTTTAATGGGCCCTCCTTCCTCTCTTGGAACTTGACTGTTGTGCCCTCTCTTCATGGCACGTTCCAGCCACTAGATGACCTCGTATTACGTTGGCTCCTTCTTTCCCACTGGTGTCCCTCAAGTAGTGGCTAATGAAGGTATTTTTGTGGTTCCAGGCACAAGCCGATACCACGTCATCGAGAGGCGTTCCACACCCATACGCCCACGATGCGGCCAACGCTCTCAGTTCATGAGCTCTAATGTCTTTCGGGATGTCAGTATGATCTGGGCCTTCTTCATATGCTTTCTTTATGACCGCACAGATCCACTTGCCCATCCTAGCCGGTGTTCCGGTGCAAGCAAAGCTTCTCCCAATTCACCGTCTATATTCAAAAAGAGTGGTGTGGCTGTAGTGTCGCCTCCACCAACCCTTTTGCAGTGCTCCGTTCGCTTCAGGTAGCATCTAACCGCTCTAATGGGGCATTGTAGTCTCTCCTCATTTTCTCTATTCACCACTGGTGCCAGTGCCCTAATCCTGATCGGTTGTGGTGTGACGTCTGGTCTTGAATTTTTGGCTCGGAAGTGCGCTGGGAAAGTAAGCGTCATCGCAGAGAAATCCCTGGAGAAACGCATGTGTTGGTCCTCCCTCGATAACGCTGCCAATTCGCTCTGTCTACTGGCAGTTGCAAGCGCTACTAGGAACAGTGTCTTATGCGTCAAGAAAATCATTGACGCGGTTCCCAGCGGCTCATACGGTGGCCCCGATAAGCTCCTCAGAACCAAGGGTAGATTCCACTTTGGGAAGAGACTTCTCACTCTAGGTCTTCCATTCTCGAAGGCTTGGATCAGTCTTGAGATAACCCTGCTGGTCAGAATCGGTTTGTCTCCTAAGATCGATACCACCGAGTTAATAGCCGATCTGTATCCCTTAATGGAAGTTGGGGCCAATCCGCTATCGTACAACTCCTCCAGGAACTCGGCCATGTTGCTCTCCGAAGGGTTACATGGTTCCAATCTTCTTTCCGTGCACCATCCGTACCATTTTTTCCACTTCGTTTCGTAGTCTCTCACTGTTGATTTTCGGTGGCATTGAGGAATTCTCTCGACTACCGGGTACGAAAACCCTGCATGTTGAAGGGTCCTCCTTATAGTTTCCATCCGTGAAGGTGAAGAATATGTGGTTGTGGATGGAGTTGTCGTCTCGTTCCTCTCCCTTGGGAAAGGAAGTCCTCCGTAATGGGTAGTGGGATCGGTTCTTCTGACGCTAATTCTATCAGGTCCACGAACCACGGTGCTCCTGGCCACCATGGTGCAATCAAAATGAGTGACATTTTGCTCGATCGGAACTTGTTGAGTGTGTCCTGGATCAAGAAAAACGGTGGGAAGGCGTACCCGGCGAGTCCATCCCAGTTTATCGCTAGCGCATCCGTTGCCCACGCTCCCTCGTCCGGGAAAGGTGACACAAAGTGAGGTAGCTGTGTGTTGAGTCTGGTCGCAAACAGGTCGAGATGCGGGGTTCCCCACTTGGTAAAGAGAGCTTTGCACACTGAAGGATCTAACATCCACTCCGTCGTCGGGGTCATTGATTTTCTGGACAGAGCGTCTGCCCATACGTTTAACTTCCCTTCAATGTGTCTCGGTTGAAGTGTGATGTCCAATCGGTAGCACAGGTTGAAGAGAAGAGAAGTCTCCTCCATCAATGCAATGGAATGGGTGCCTCCTCCCCTCTTGACGTACGCCACAGCTGTCGTGTTGTCCGACATTATACCGACACACTTCCCCTGCAGTTTGCCTTCCCAGGCTGTAATGGCCAATCGTACTGCCCTGAGTTCCAGGACGTTGATGTGAAACTCCTCCTGTTCCGACCACCTCCCTGATGCTTCGGAGCTGTCCATGTGCGCTCCCCAGCCCTCCATTGATGCGTCCGAAAACAGTAGGAAGTCTGGGGTCGGCTCGTGGATAGGGACTCCTTTCGTCAGTGTCTTTTCCTGCATCCACCATTCTACGTTCCGCCGTGGGATATTGTCCAGGGGTATCCTGTCCAACCAAGTCACTCTCGGTGACCAATTCAGCTTTCTGAACCAGTGTAATGGCTTGGCTTGCCACTGACCCCACCGAACCAGTCTTGTTAATGAGTCCATTGAACCCAGAACTGAAGCAAGGTCGATTGCGGAGATGTGTGTCCTGTCCAGAAGTTTTCGCATTTCTGCGATGGTTTTCACTGTCCTTTCCGGGGAAGGGCGTACCAGCATGTTCCCTAAATCGAACTGTGCTCCTAGGAAAGTGAATACTCTCTGTGGGGTAAACCGAGACTTCTTGATGTTGACGCCTAATCCCAACTTGTGGAATATTGTAACGCATTGTTGGAGATTGCCTACCAATGCCGTCTCGGACTCGTTGCGAAGCATCCAGTCGTCCAGATAGGCATGCGTTCGAATGTGTAATTCGTGCAGACGGCATAGGACAGGGTGAAGGATCTTTGTGAAAACAAATGGGGCCGTCGATAGTCCGAAGGGGAGGGTCACAAAGTGGTAAGTAATTCCTTTGGAGTACACTCTGAAAAGGTGATGCACCGATGGATGTAGGGGGACGTGCAGATATGCGTCTTCTAAATCGATGGTCACCGTGAACTCCCCTTTCCTCAACGCCTTTCTGATGGAATCTATCGTTTCCATCTTGAAGTGCTCCTTCTCCAAAAACGAGTTGAGTCTTCTTAAGTTGAAGATGAGCCTTGTGCGCCCGCCCCCCCCCCTTCTTCGGAATCACCCTGGCCGGGCTCCAGAAGCCTTTCGTGTCGGGTGTTGAAACCTCTATTGCCCTCTTCTCTAGAAGTTTTTTCAATTCTGCGTCTACTAGCTCGTCTACCGGTCGAGACGTGATCCACTCCGGCGGCTTCACAGTAAGGGCAGGGGTGGAGACGAATGGTGGCAAGTAGCCCTCTTCCAACGCTGATATCACGAATGTGTCTGCCGTCAACATTTTCCACTCTGACACATGATATCGTAGCCTTCCCCCCACCTGCCGGTAAATGGGGGAAGGTACCTGTACTGTGACGTCAGTATCTTGAGTAGGGTCTTCTCCCACGTCCTCGTGGATATCCCCTACTTCTTCGGCTACCCCCGCTGCCCCTTCCTCTTGGCTGAGGAGGGGCAGGTTCCTGAAAGGGAGATGGTTGACGCTTCTCAATCTGTGCCGGCTTCTTGTTTCCGTTGAAATCGGGATTGTTTTGTGGGAAATTCCCTGGAAAACCGAGTCGTTTAGGTGTGGCGGGGGCGTTTTTGAATTTTCTCTTCTGTCCCGAAGTTGTGTTGGCAATGGCACGTGTCTTGTCCTTCAGTTCTGGAGCGAGCTGCAGCAGTTTTCCATCAAATAGTTCTGCTGATTTGTGGATAGGGAGGAGCCGTAGCTGTCCAATGGTGTCCACGGGGACCCCTTGCGCAGATTCCAGGGCTGCGTCTCTTCGACGAAACACCGAATTCATGAGGAGTCTCGAACCCCAGTTGAACCCATCCTTCTGGAATGACGAGGCTCTTTTCATAAGTTGCATACATTCGTTGAAAGTTGGGTCGTCAAGCACCGCTGGGTTATTACTAGCGAGCTTCTTAACTGCTTCAGCGGCCGCCGAGTAAGCCAAATCAGCGTGAGAGTTAGCTCGAAGCGTGTTCCGAAGTATGGTTTCATCTTCTTCCACGGCGAACAGTGGTGTTCGGATAAACGCCGGCATTCTCAAAACTGAGCCTAATTCCATGTATTGCTTTTCGTGCACATACTCGGCCTCAGAAAAGGTTTTGTACCTCTTTTTCCCCGGTGCGTCGTTGCCAGTCGACTTGTAAAAAATTTTTTGACTTCTTGGGGTCATGTGGAGGTATCGGTAATGAAGCTGAGATATTCTCTTCGAAATTCCTGGTAGCACTTTCAATGTTCAAAAGTTGCCTAAAAAGTACCTGTGATTGAGGCAGGTTGTGTGGGACCTGCTTTTGGTAGTCTGAATTCATGCAGGTCTCTACAGGTGGGTCCTCAGGGTCAGGAGTAGGGGGCATGAAACGTTTGCAGAAATGAGTATCCGACAGGTGTCTCACAGTGTATTCCACAAAATCCCCCCAAGGCACAAAACCTGGTCCCTCATTGAAAATGTCGTCAGGGTTTTTCGAATTAGAAAAATGTTGATTGTCTGGTTCAAATTCATCCTCTTCTTCATTGAAGGCCACTCTTTTTCTTTTAAGAACGTGCACATTGGTTGGGGGGGGAGGGGGGTGGAGGCGGTTGACCTTCATTAATCCCCCCGTAACTCATTTGCTGACGCGCGTCGGACTCGTTATCGTGTACGTTGTAATGGCCGCCATCTTGTCGCCGTGTCGCCAGTCGCGTGCCACTGTGTCGCCATGTCGTCAGTCGGCCTTCTTCCGTTGCATGTCGGCGTCGGTCGCGTGTCGGCTGCCGCCCTCCGTCGATTGTCGGCTGTCGGTAGTCTTTGCGTGGTCGGCGTGGTAGTAATTGTCATGGTAACCGTCCTCGTAGTTGCTTTCCCCGTTTTCCATATCGTATCCCTCGTAATTCTGCTGACAATCGTCGTTTTTATTAGGGTTGTCCGAAATGAATTGTTTAACCAAGGAAAGTAGAGAATCCAACTTCTCTTCTTGTTTCTCCCCCGTCTTGTCGCTAACTGTGTCGGTTAACGCAACTTTTTGAGTTGTACGGGTAGGGCCGTTCAAGCTCAAGTCGATCACACTATTTTCAGTCAACGACTGTTCCACGTTAGCCCTATCTCCCGTCTCGTTTCCGTCCTTCACAAGTGACGATCCGGAAAACGAGCCCAACTCATTCCCCATTCGACGATGGGTGTGAGAACGCACATCTTTCACCGATTGCGTATTACGGGGCGGAGATCCGTGGTAGCTGATCGACTCTTTACTAATTTTAGCACTCTTACTACTCTTACCGTGACCTTTATCTTTTAGTGACGATTTCGGTTTATCTGTGGGTGCAGACGACGTTTTGCTTGGAATTTCCTTACTAACCTCCGAATTGCCGGAATTTGTGCATATTTTATTAGTGTTTTCTTTCCGACGGTGTTGATCGTCGCTCTTGGAAGCGTGCGTTTTTCCCGTTATAGCGCTCTCCTTGCAAGTCATTCCCTTCGACAAAGATGGCGCCTGTTGCACCATGTTAGCCAACAGCTCTTTGTTAGACGCCGCCATTTTTTCCATCATAATGTCGGCAAACTTAGACAGTTTATCGTCGAACGATTTGTCCGCCGATTCGAATTTCGTCTCCAATTTCCTGTCCAGTTTTTTCTCAAGTGACCCCTCCAGGGAATCCTTTACTTCTTGCCGCATTTTATCCATTCTAACGTTCATTGTCGACGCTGCGGTTTTGCTGGCTGCGTGCACGAGAATCTCCATTTTTGAAGAAGATGGCGGCAACGCGTCTTGGGGCGGGAACCCGTCGAACGAAGACCCTGAATTAGATGCTTCGTCACATACGCCATCCGACTTAGAAACCACGTCGGCACTAACCGATAAATCTTCGTTAATAGTCGCGAGTTTCTTTTCCCGTTTCATCTTGGCCAAACGCTCCCTCTTTGCACGTTGTATTGCTCGTTGATCAGTTTGCCGCCATGTTTTACGTATTTTTTGAATACTGGCAGGGTCGTGCAGTTCACACAAAACGCATTTTTGCTTACTGAAATCACACTGTCTGCAACGCCTGCATGATGGGTGATGATCGTGAACGTTCTTTTTGCATGAACACTCTGTAAAATTGCCTTCTTCGATAGCTTTAATGATCTTGTCAATCGTTTTCATACTCGGAAATACTGTAGCACGATGCTTCCAGCATCAGTGCTCAAGCGATGTGAGGGAAAGATGGCGGCACACTGTGAACAAAGGAGACACAGTGGTGCACCTAGCGGGAACTAGATGAAACTAGAAATTGTTTAGGAAAGCCAAAAAATGGGTGAAATTTTTTATCTTGAGCATGGAAATCTAAAATTAAGCGATTTTAGCACGGATTACTGAAGGTAAGTATTCGCAGATAGTAAGAAATACTGATGCCTAAGCGTAAAATTGCCGGGCTTTTTACTTCTTAGAACAGTTTCAGGAGAAACTAAGGGTTGTTGATCTTTTGTACTTGGAAAACTTAGAAACATAACTGTGGACTGTTGATCTTTGAAACATACCGTCAGCTAAATTTTTATCAGCCGACGCTGTTCAATTTTGCGAGTGTCTCCAGGAGCACTCAGCCTTACTTTTTCTACTTGAAAATTTGAGTTTATTCAGAAACACAACTTGTAGTTTTTGTCTGAGTTAACGTGAATTCCTTGTTGTAAATTCAAGCTCTGTTGCTTTTAAATACTTTATGTCA
Source organism: Lithobius niger (assembly GCA_023313725.1). Lineage (NCBI taxonomy): Eukaryota > Metazoa > Arthropoda > Chilopoda > Lithobiomorpha > Lithobiidae > Lithobius > Lithobius niger. Next base: position 45,024 of record JAHWFP010261251.1, read on the forward strand.
AAAGCTGATCTAGTGAACCATTAAATGTAAAGTGCCCTTTATATCTCACTGTTGTCAAAATAAAACCAGGAGTTTTAAGCTTCAGTTAGTTTGCTAGTCTAGCCGATTAATTGTAAAATTAAGTGTAAAATGAATATGTAGCACATCTTTAATTTTAGCTTTTGATAAACAGTTAAATTCCACCGTTGGTGGCAGTGATTACCAGTAGTGTTAAGGTTAGACCCCTTTAATTAGGACCCCGACGCTTCATTCCCTATGCTGGGACAGTAGCCCATGCTGTGCTTATGCCGTAAACCTTAACTGAAACTCCGTGTCAACCAAGGAAACCGGGGGCGTTACAAGCACCTCAGCCGTCGTAGCATCCGCCGTTACAATGATAACCACTTGTGAAATCTAATTCTGAAATTACCTCAGCACCATCAAGCTTTGGGATAACTTTATCAACCAAAGGAATTGGATATTTTTGTACTTGTACAGCTTCATTAGGAATTCTCATGTCAAAACAAATTCTGACTGTACCATCATTTTTAGGTCTAACAACTAGTGGTGTTAACAATGAGTTGGTCCTTCAAATCTCTCAATTATGTCTGCAGCAAGCATTTTTTCAATTTGCTGTTCAACTTTTTGACAAACATGGTACGGTGTACGCCTTAAAGGTTGTGCCACAGGTTTAGCATCATTTTTTAAAGGAATGTGTACCTCACAATCTTTCAACTTGCCAATACCTTCAAATATGCTTTTATGCTTGGCTATAGTTGAAACCATTTGATCATCTGATCCAAAATTGTCATCACTTACCATGTTTACACCGGTCAATTGCACTAGGCCTAACCTTTCTGAACTCGTTTTGCCCAGCAAACATGGATAATCTCCGTCAATAATTACAAATGTGGTGCATATTTGTTTACCATTAACCTTAACAGTAGTAGTTCACTGCCCTAGTTTTAATGGAGCGGGTTTACCATACGAAAATACTCTCGCATTTGTTGGTTCAATAGTGTCACTTGATTTCTTGGCATTTCAAAGTCTCGTTTTGTTATAACATCCACTGAAGCTCATGTCCAAAATGAACCGTATTTGCTTCTTGTCGTCGAGTGTAGAGTCTATTTGGTTACTATTTGTCCCATATATTGCGAAAATGAAATCATCACTGTCACTACTTGCTTCTTCAGTGAGCAGATGAACTTGCTTCTTAATGCTATCTTTATTTTGGCTGGCTTTTCCACTGGTGGATTGCGTGTTCGAATTTGGTTGCATTTCGTCTTTAATTTTCGTTTTGCACATTTTAGCGAAATGTCCGACTTTTTTGCATTTTGTGCAGGTTGTATCACGAGCAATTTCACAATTTCTGGAATAATGTCCGTCACGGCCGCATCTGAAGCATGAACGTCGTTTTGCTTTTTGATTGGCTTGGCTGCCACTCGGTTTGACTTTGACATGGTTCACTTGCTGATCGGTTGTGTTTTCCTGGACATCAACTGATTCCATTTTCCATTGGTACTACCGGGTTTCTTCAGCAATCTTTGGCGTAAGCTTGAACACTTAAAAACTTCTATAAATTTATCCGTAATAAATTCGTCAGTTCTAGCTTCATATTCTAAAAACAGAACTGCCTTGCTAAGTCGAGCCAAATAATTGTTCACCGTTTCGTCATCTCTTTGTTTGGTGCGTCGGAAAACATGGTGCTCAAATGAAATCTTTTGTTTCGTATCAAAATGTTCGTCGAATTTTGTGACTACCAGATTGAACGTCAGGTTTGTGATCACATTTCCAGCTTGATCTACGAACAAGAATGTTTCATACAAGTTTTGCAAGTCTGGACCTCCCGAATGAAGAAGAAATGCAGCTTTTTGCATAGAACCGAAATTGCTTCTTCCACTTTTCCCATCACCCCGACTCTCTCCTTTTGCGGAAAATTATTCGATTGGTGCAATATTTACCATCGCCATCTTGTCGCTAGGTTGTAGTGGGGTGGGTGCAGGATGAAGGTAGATGGAGGCCGATTTGTAACTCTTGAACATTAATTACATTACTGCTTACATCGCCATTACATGTGCGAGAGCGAGGCTCACGTCCTCTCTCGCGTATCATGAGAATATGCACCATGCATCTTTATGTTACATCTAGATCTGCAATGCTACTACAAGCATTGCAGATGAATTTCTACTAAAAAGTTATAATGGTTTGTCTGGGCCATTATTCCCAACAAGACAACTCACCGGATAGCCCAGGTTCAACGGGTTTATTCTTCTCAGCCACAACAAACATTACACACGACGGAATAACAAAAAACATTCTAGGGGCAACGATGCGACTTGCTTTCACGACCAGCCGCTTTCCGTGCCCACGCCCCACTGCGTGGTGCCAAAACCAACGTGCGCACAATACAAGGTGCGGAGGTGTGCGCACGAGAATAAACAGGGTGGCGGGGAAGCGAGCCGCTTTACAAGCCCCCCCCCCCAACACAAAATTGGCCTCCGAACAATTGCTAAATACACGGAGTAACAACAAATATGTGTACAAACTGATAAGCACAAAGCTAACAACAATCAAGTTCAACTTCTCAAACAATAAAGTTAAATAAGTTTAAAGTCTGTTTGACACACAACACTAGCCTATAGCCTATACCCTAAAACTCCCAGGTTTTTTTTTTTTTTTTTTTACCAAGACAACCTAGTATCTTGAATCGAATAAAAAAACTACGCAACCCTTTCTCCAAAACTAGCAAATCAAACAGCAATTTCCTTCAACAAAGGTTAATAACTATACCAACCCCTCTAGTCTGCTACCGGCAGCATACTTATAATTTTTGATGCCGGCGAAACTTATACGACAAATTTTTAACACTTGCCCTGGTGACACTGTGATGCATACTACAAAAAGTCAACGTACAAAAGTATGCCCGCAGCAAAGGCAAAGGACCATACAATCCCTATGCAACCCAAGGCATAATGCGCCATCCCTATTGCACCTGCATTAAGCTCTTACGACAACATTGCGAGGAAAAAAAAGCAGTAAATAGACTTATCCTAAAGAACAATATATACTAGGTTTAATAAAATGACTCTGGGTAACATACATTGTTCCAAGTTCAAAACATACCCCAATTAAGTTACTGGGATTCCCCCAACAGGTACGTAAATGGCCTATCGACTTGTGCCAAAGACTCGAACGCAAGGAAAGGTTTGACAACCTCGGCAAAATAGCTCAGTCTGTAGCGAACAGGTTTACGAATAACTGACAGGGCGTTGCCTCCTAGGAGGGACTACTTTCCTAGTACAAAGAAATCTCGCGGGGCATTGTAAGGTATGCTTCGGACGAGTAGGGGCAAGAGCTCTCTCCCTCGCTGTCCTGTACAGATTCATAGTCAGAAGCCTCATTGGCGGAAGAAGAAACGGGACGACGCACTGGGGATTGTTGCACAACAACGGATATGTGGTGTCGGGATACAGGCACCACTAACTAGTGTTATAATGTATTACTGGTCACTTGACCAGATACCTTCCTTGTAACCAATCCGTGTGTAATCTTGTTAATTAGCAATGCAGCATACCCATGATGCATTGCCCTACAGAGATATTAAATAGGCATGCACCTGCTTTGGCAGGCTGCTTGCCCATTAGAACCAACTACCTGTAGTTGTGTGCAACAATGCACTACACAAACACTACATTGGCGACGAGATGGATTAATTTGAGTTGTAAAACTTAAAATTAGAAGCCATTGCTTTTTCTGTTTAAGCCCGTGCACAGTATGGGAAATGCAGAGCAATTGGTCTTAAACTTAAATTTTGAAGCTAATTAGTAAAGCATTAAGATGAATTACCTTGTATGCTGTAGAAGAGCTGCTTTGGGCAAGTTGGCCCCTGGGGCAGCTGGGGCCGACTCCTCATAGCGGCAGAAGACTGGAATTCTTCGTGGGACCAGGGCTGCAGACTTGGTATCGTGGATAGTCCAGTTTTCCAGTGAACAGGTCAGGCGTAATTTATCCAGTTTATTCCAAGGACAGGCATTGTGGCACTGGCATGGGGGTTTAGTGCAAAGTCTAGCCTGTCTTGGGGAAATTAGCAGTGCTAAATTTAAATTAGAAAAAATTGGGTAGCCAATTGTGAAACGTTTAAAAGCTTTGTTGACGTTTATTAGAAAATTTTGCTTAAATGCAGGTGTTGGCCTAACGTTAAAAAGTGTTGATAACGTTTAAAAGGTTGTTAAAATCCAGTGTTGGGGATGTGAGTTAAAATCCTGTTCGAGTGTGTTTAACTAGTTTGTGTTAAAGCTAAGGTTGGTAAATTATTGCAATTACAATTAATGCTTTGGCGATTCGCAAGTTGCGCGTAAGTGTGTTGCCTACAAATGTAAACATAATTAAGCCTGTAAAATGTTGGCCATCAAGTGGTTGTGAATAATTTCTTAAGCATAGTAGTGCATGCCGCATGAATTTATTGCACAGGGCTTAGTCGACCAGTCGAAGTGTGATCGCATGTAGAATTTTAAAGCTTGTTTACTGTGCCTTATAAAATAAGGGGATAACAACGCAGTTTTAGAGCTGGTCAAATTGAAGATTAGAGAGTGTTTCGATCTTTGTGAGTACTAGGCGTTGCCGCTAGTAGTGAAACCGGTTTAAAATTATGTATCATGTAGGTTATTTATTAATTATTGCTGGCGACGATAATTAAGTGTGACCTAGCCGGACACGTGTGGGTGAAAGGAATTTCTGCAATAAACTTGTAAGAGAACAAGCAAGGGCAGTAATTTTGATAAAATTAAAATTCTTTAAATTTAAAATTAACTAGTTTAGATTAAAGTGGGGAGAGATCGTTTAATGTAAATGCGGTTTAACCTAGTTTAACTTACCTAGTTTGGTGTAGACCTTCTTCTTGTTGCTGGGTGCAACGAAGGACTATTTTAGTATTTAAGAATTAGTAGGCGTTTTCTTACGCACTTGATTTTGATTAAATTGAGTATTAAAGTATGCTGGTTGTCGTTATTCATACGATAGTGATAACGCCCCCAGCTATGCCGCCAGGAATTCAAGGTCGAAAGTTGGAGGAATTCAATTCAGGTATAGAAACCTGGCCTGTTTATTTTGAGCGGGTCGAATTGTATTTCTCTGCTTTCGACGTCCCTGACGACAAGAAGGTAGCATTACTTTTGACGAGCATAGGTGCAAAAACGTATGGGTTATTGCGTAACCTGCGTGCACCCGACGCTCCAGCAACTAAAACCTTAGTCCAAATTAACACACTGTTGACAGGTAACTTGTGTCCTAAACCAAACTACTTATGTGAGCGAGTTCAGTTCCAAAGGAGGGAGCAGATTGCTAACGAGTCAATTGCGGACTACATAACCGAATTAAAGAGGCTTACCCTCTATTGTAGTTATGGTCCAGCCGATGGAACTGAGCTGGAGACAATGCTCAGGGATAGATTTGTTGCTTGAATTCGCAACTCTAACATTTTGAAATCTCTGTTGGCATTGGATCCAGCTACAGTTACATTTGATTCGGCCTGTAAGTTTGCCCTCTCCCAGGAGCTGGCTGAGAAATATTTAAGTCACTTTCAAGGGTCGGTTGCTCATTCAGTGCAGTTTAAACGTCCATTTAAAAGTAAAAAGTCTAACAATGACAATTTGTGCTTCTGTTGTGGTAAACTCTCCCACGTGAAAGCTGTGTGCAGGTTCAGGAAGCATAAGTGCTCCTCCTGCGGGAATATTGGGCACTTAAGTCGAGTGTGCAGGTCTAGCAAGCCTGTGCCGACGCCCTATTCTCATAAACCCAAAACGGTAAAAACAGCTGGTAAAAAGAAAAACCATAAGTACTCTGGTAGGAAAGCACTTAATGTTGAAGAATCATCATATTATGATTCTGACGACACTGAATGTAGTTCGGATGAAGCCCTGATTCTGACGAAATTTATTCTCTTGCTACGGATAGGCGAAGCAAACAATGGATGATTCACGTCCAGTTAAATGGCTGAGCTTCCATTACTAGTTGATTCGGGTGCAGATTCAACTCTTATTCAATTATTCCAGTTAGCTGGTATACTAAATATTTCAGTAATGTCAAGTTAAACCCAACAAGAATTACGTTAAGGGCTGCTGGTGGAGTAGTTTACAAGCCTTTGGGTATTATGAGGCTCAACGTGAAACTTAATGACTAAACTGAGGTATTATCAGCAATTGTAAGCCCTGTTAGTTTTTCACCATTATTTGGGCCGAGCTGGATGCTTGGAGCGGAGTCTTGAATTGGACCTAAATCAATTTTATGCTGAACCTGTTCACGAGGTAGACATTTTGGAGGAAATAATAGAAGATGTTTATCTTGTCTCAGACGAGGAGGTGTTCAAGAGATTCCCTAAGCTATTTTTACCAAAATACTGCAAAGCCAGACCGGTACCCCTAGCTGTTAGGGCGAAGGTCGAGGCGGAAATCGACAGATTTGTTCAGGAGGGTGTTCTTAAGCCTGTGGATTGCAGTGCGTGGGAGACTCCAGTGGTTTTGGTTTTCAAGCCTTCAGGAGACGTCCGGATCGTGGGGGATTTCTCAGGCACTGAATCCGCAAATGGATATAGAATACCACCCGGTTCCAAGGGCTGAAGATTTATTTTCGAAAATAGCAGGGTGTGAAGTTGAGCTTGACGAGGATTCAAAGTCCCCGTTAACTATAAATACTTGTAAAGGCCTGTTTCAGTTTCAGAAACTCTCTTTTGGGCTGGCTAGTGCTTCTGGTATTTTCCAGAAGCGTACGGAATATGTCCTTAGGGATATACCTAGGGCTGACCCGTTTTTTGACGATATTCTGGATGCTGGAAAGGGCCAGGACCACGATAAGACCTTATTCCAAGTATTAGAAGCCTTGCAGGAAAATGGGTTGAAATTAAAGAAGAACAAATGCCAACTCCGCAGAGACAGTATAATATATCTGGGATTCAAAATAGATAAGAATGGGGTTTCAAATCTGCCTAACGTTCTGGACGCTATTAAGCTAGCATCTAAACCTACTAATATTCAAGAGTTGATGTCTTTTTTGGGCTTTATTAACCAGTATGGTAAATTTGTACCACATTTGGCAACCATACTGGCTCCATTAAATAAGTTGCTTTCTCCAAAGGTCACCTGGAAATGGAGTAAGGAATGCTCAGATGCTGTCCAGAAGGCTAAGGCTGCTTTTCTAGATTCTAAAGTGCTGGCGCACTACGACCCTAAATTGCCTATCAAGCTTATTTGTGACGCGAGTCCCCTAGGGGTCGGAGCGCAGATAGTTCATACATATCCAAATGGCGAAGATAGGCCTATTGCTTTCAGCTCTAGGGCGCTGTCAAAAGCAGAACTTGGTTATGCCCAATTCGACAAAGAAGCATTATCAATAGTTTTCGGGGTTAAACGCTTCCACCAGTATTTGTTTGGGAGGAGGTTTATACTGCAAACTGATCAGAAGGCATTGCTGTGGGTGTTCGGGAGCAACGTGTCAATACCAGCCATGGCAGCCGCACGTATCCAGCAGTGGGCAATTTACTTAAATGGCTACGACTTCGAGCTCCAGCACATCCCCGGCAAGGATAACAGCTGATTTTTTATCTCGAATGCCTACACCATATGAACCCCCTTCCAAGCGAGCTCCTGGTGGAGAGTTATGAATATGGAAAATGAGTCACTTCCAATCTAACCTGACCAACTAGAATATCATACCATGAAAGATAAGCTGCTGGCAACGGTTTATCGATATACTAGAGATGGTTGGCCGGATAGGGTTGAAAGCGAGGATTTAAAGCCTTATTTTTCTCGTAGGCATGAGTTATCTCTTGATAGTAACGCAATATTTTGGGGGGTATGCCTTGTAATTCCTGAAATATTCCGCAAACAAGTGCTCGAGGAACTTCATTTGGGCCATTGTGGGGTCGTGCGTATAAAAGCTCTTGCTCGTTCCTGTGTATGGTGGCCTAAAATTGATGGTGATTGGAAAGTTTGGTTAACAAATGCATACAGGACAGTTTGTCATTCACAACATTCTCATCACCACTAATACCAGACAGTTTGTTATCAGAAGCATCAGAACTTTGCCCACAGACGGACAAATGACCATGTGAACTAGTCGCACTCACATCACACACAACGGACAGTTTGTTGTCGGATGACACCTCAGTGACGGACAGTTTATCACTTTGGATGGGGACATAATTCACTGGAGGAACGGGGAAAATTGGTGGATTCTCACGAGTCATATCAGGGCACCAATTCAAGTCAAGCGTAGTCATGGTGAACAGATGAGCGTCTTTCATCCTCCTGGTGTGACACATGGCGAATGCCGTAGAGGAACTCCTCTTTCGCTCAACGACTCTGAATGGAACGGTGAAATCTGGAATCAGTCCATACTTATTCAACACGTCGGGGTTTTGCGACGGTGACTGACGTAGCTTCACGAGAGATCCAAGACTGTAGCTTGTCAGACCTGGGATGTCAGGAGTACGTTGCAGTGTAATTCACTCCTCCCTGTGTATTATCAGCGGGATCCGTAGAAGAAACGTCCACAACTCTTCTGTCAAACCAACCTTCAGGTATGCCGATATCACCATGCGCCACGGCTGTCATGTAGCACTCTTGCTCAGTCTCGGGCGCTGTCAAGATTGGAGAGATTCCAGAGCTCGCTCTAACGAGAGAGGTAACTTGGGGAGCGACTTCGGGGTTCGATCTCGCGAGAGAGGCGTCTTCGGGAGCAACTTTGGGGCTCGATCTTACGAGAGAGGTGACTTTGGGAGCGACTTCGGGGCTCGATCTCACAAGAGCTGGAGTTTCACTTCCGACGGGTTCAATCTCCTGGTCAGAAACTTCACCCCCCGACTCCAGTTTGTAGCACTCCATAGACATGGGATCATAATAGTGTTCAATATCTACAACATTGACAGTCCGAACATCCTGAAGATCATCAATGGCCTGTACCACATAGTTTAACTTGTTTCTTCCTCTGGATGCGGTACGGGGCCAAAAACGAAGGAGCAAGCTTCTTCGTTAGACCTTGTCCGCAGACGACTGAATAGCACCTTTCTTGCGCTGCTGTGAAGGCTTTCAGACTTGACAAGCATGACACGAGCGCACATACTTCTTAGTGTCTCGAAAGAGTCCAGGCCAGTAGGCTATAGCACACAGTCTACTCAACGTCTTGTGAACTCCCAGATGACCAGACTCAAGGTAGGTCATGCGGATAGTGCAACATGGTATGACGTAGCAAAGCAGGAACGTAAACACGCAGCTGATCAGCCACTCTTCCATGGTCCGATGCAGTCTTGTCAACATAGTACACCAACTCCTCATACACAACGAAGTTCTTGATGACGTAGGCTACTTGCTTGGCAGAGAAACGACCTATGCCAGACTTTGGTGACGACAGCAGCTTGTAGATCCTGGCGATAGCTGGATCTTCACGTTGAGCTAGACGTAGAAGCTCCTTGCTGCGAAGTGGAACCCGAGGTTGCATCCTAATCTGGAAAAGCGGTAACGGTGCTCTTGACAATGCATCCGCGACGACATTCGCTGTTCCGGGATGGTGGACAACATCATAGTCAAACATCTGCAACTTCAAAGCAAAACGTGCAGTCTTGCCGGTGTTCTTCACATTAGTCAAAGCCCACTTCAACGCCTGACAGTCCGTGATAAGCGTGAAATTCGTACCCTCCAGGTAATGCCTCCAGCGCTCCACTGCTGACACTATGGCAAGCGCCTTCTTCTCAAAAGTGTAAAACCTTGACTCTGCTCTCTGAGTGCACGGTTGAAGAACTCAACAATCCTTGTCGTGCCATCCTTCACCTGCGACAAAATCGTTCCGATGCCAATGTCCGACGCATCCGATTCAATCTGGAAAGGCAAGGAATAGTCTGGCAGCTGCAAACACTCGACGCCAAAATCCTGGCTTTCACCTTGACGAAGGCCTTCTCACACTCCTCAGACCAGATGAACTTGACATCCTTGTGCATGTGATTCGTCAACGGCTTCACGAGAACAGCATAGTCCTTCACAAACTTCCTGAAATAATTGGCGAAACCCAAAAATTTCTGCAAAGCCTTCGGTGTCGTAGGGCGAGGATACTGTTCCACAGCCGCGGTGTGCTGACCCTCAAGATGCATACCCTTTGTACTGATGGTAACTCCCAGCACCTACATGACGGCTGGCCAAAGTTGCACTTGGACCTCTTCAGAGCTAAGCCATGTTGATGTAGCCTGGCGAAGATCTTCTCAATGGCCTTCAAATGATCCTGGCACGTAGCTGTAGCGACGATGATATCATCAACATAGAGTACACACGCAGTACCGATGAGATCTCCGAGGGCTATCGTGAGGGTACGCTGAAACTCTGCGCTGGAATTCTGCAAGCCAAAAGGTAGCACCTTCTAACGAAAAACACTACGGTTGCAAATAAAACTTGTGCAATCCCGTGACTCTTCACTAAGAGGTATGTGGTGGAAGCCACATTCACCGTTCAGAACAGAGACATAGTTCTTCCCAGCGAGAAACTGAATCATCTCCTCCGTCATCGGCATCGGGTACGAATCGGTCTTGATCTGATTGTTCAACTCCCTGTAGTCAAGTATCGGACAATAGGTGCCATCCTTTTTTCTCTTCATGAAGAATAAGGAACCCCATTCGCTTACCGAGGGCTCCATCTTGTCTTCCTGAAGCAGCTGATCTATCATGGCCAACATCTCTCATCATGGCAGGCGACTGACGATAATACTTTGCGACGAAAAGCTTCGGATCATCGTTGAACTTGATCTCATGCTGATGAAGCGTTGTACGACCAGCTTAACCAGGAAAAAGATCAGCGTTCCTGTCCAAGAGAGAATCCAACTCCAGAAACTGTTCGGCCGTCATGGCGTTGAACGAAGCATCTTCCGCAGCCAACGACGAGGGACCAATTCTCCACAAAGGAACTTTGTCGCTGTCCGCATCACCTTTGTTCCAACCAATCAGCGGAAACGCGCCAGAATGGGAACCAGCAGCCACACCCGTTCACCTTCTTCAGAAAAAATGTCAACAACACAAAAAACGTCCGAAAACTACATGTCTAAAGTTCGTTAATTCTAGATTTCAAAAACACGCGCATGGATGGATGCATCACTGATCTTCATTTGCCATCTGGATACCCCACTTAGCAGCCAGCTTAGGTGCCACCAACCTGTCAATGCCTTCATACGTTGTCACCCAAATCTTCAACAACGATAAAATCAATCAAAGTGTGTTGACCATTCACAAACACTGACAACTTGACTGTCCCCAGAGGTTTTTTTGCGACGAAACCATCAGCCAGCTCAAAAACTGCACTATCGTTAGGCCAAGGAATCAACTAGAATTGGGGAAACAAGAGCTGCAGCCAGCTGCGAGACATGCAACTGCGCTTAGCACTAGAATCCGTACAGGCAGCGAAGAAATGTCTCACCTTTACAGAAATATCAAGGTACATCAGACCAGGTTGACGAGGATTTATCAAACGCATGGGACTAACACCTGAGGGACAATTTTTAGCAAGGTGTCCTAACACGTGACAAGTATTACATTCAATAGTTTTAAGCCACTCGCTACGAGGTAGCCTAAAATTTTTGCGAAAACCCCCCTGAACATTCTGTGAGGCATTCGTGACGCCAGCTGCTCCACCTAAATCAGAAAGAGAAGCAACATTTCCATTAGCTTGCACAGAATTCGTAACAAAACCACCATTTGTAACTAACTTGGTAGCTTTGAACAGGATTCGTCAACACAGGTCTGTTTTGTACATTCGGATCACCCAAAACAATCACATTACCTTGGCAACCAACTGAGTGTTATAATAATATAGGTTTGTTGCAAACGCAACCAGAGTGGCAAGGACCTGGTGGCCACTGACTGCCATCCGATTTTAAAACTAAAATATGTATATTTATAAATTACAAAAGTAAAACAGTTTAAAAGTTAAAACGAAGACGATTGCCCGGCTGTCAAGGAAGGGTTGAGGTCACGAATGCCTTACCACCATGGTTAAACATACCAGGGACACAATGGTCCCCGATGGCATCGCCAAAAGTGAGGGACAAGTGAGGGGAAAGGCCGGGTTTGTCATTGTCAAAGTTTCTTTTAAAAATAAAATGAAGCATCGTAGATAAAAGCTTGGAAGAAACCAATTGTCAACGAATAAAAAAAAATAAATAAATAAAAAATAATAATAATAAAATTTATAATAATAATAATAAATTTAACCACAGGAGTGGTTGGGAGCTAGTAGAGTTTAGAAGTCACTTAATTTCGTCCCAGTAACTCGTGTAAGAATTGTACAATTTAAAAAGTAAATCGTGGTTTGAAAACAAAATCTGGCCTCTTCAGAAATTTTCGGAGACAAGTCCCACCCCATAAAAATTTTAAACGGTCGACTGAGCGCACCTGTACAGCTTCCTCTGGGAGGGCATTCCAAGCTCGGATTACCCTTACACTAAAAAAGCCCTTCCGGCAATCCAGCCTCGCAGGCTGAATGGCCAATTTATGCGAATGACCTCTAGTGGCCGAATAGGGACATGGGTCGAAAAATGGCAGATCAATTGGTATAAAGCCACGCACAATTTTGAAGGTCAGAATGAGATCAGCACGTAGCCTGCGTAATTCAAGAGACTCAAGTGCAACCCGGGACAACCTGGTGTCATAAGAAAGCGCCCGCATTCCAGGTAATTTTTTAGTAAATTTGCGCTGGACAGATTCCAGCTTGTCAATGTCACCTAGCAGTGATGGTGACCACACTGGGCAGGCATACTCGAGGATCGGTCTCACAAACACTTTAAAGGCCCAAACTTTGATTTTCACGTTTCCAGAAGTAAAGCAGCGGTTGACAATAGCGAGTCTCCGAAATGCTTTGGCCATAATTTGGGTACAGTGTAAGGATGGTTTTAAGTCGGAGGTCAGGCAGACCCCCAGGTCGTTAACTTCGACTACGGATGGAAGTGGTTGATCGTTCAAGTGGTAATCAACAGTGGAAGGGTGCAGACCAACGCTGAAGGCCAGGCATTTGTGAATAGAGAGTGGCAATTGCCAGTCCGAACTCCACTTTGAAACGTGGTTGATTGCTACCTGTAGTGAGCTGGAGTCGCAATCCTGGTCAACAATGTGCGCACCCAATTTAAGGTCGTCAGCAAATTTGAACTGGTGTGCTGACTGAAAAACTGACATTAACCCTTTAAGGACGGGTGCGCCCGAATGCGCCCGCTGTTTAATCATTGTTTACAGCTCTTGTATAAGTCATATTGAAAACTTCCAGCCAATTACAGTACAATTTAAACTGAGATATGAAAGCCAGATCATTAAGGATAAAAATGACACAGGTTTCATTCCCTTACCTCAACTGGGTGAGAAGCTGCGATTTTTTTTCTACAAGTCAGTTATAAGTTCTTAGGGCGCACGCTGTCCTTAAAGGGTTAAGTCATTTAAATAAATTACGAAAAGAATGGGTCCAAGAACGGACCCTTGGGGCACCCCGCTAACAACTGGTAAGAAATGGGAGTACGAGTTGCCAATCATGACCCTTTGGGTTCGATTGCCAATAAAGGCTGTTATCCACTCCAGAAGCCTGCCAGCAATCCCCAACTGCTTGAGCTTAAAAAGCAATTTCAGATGGACAACCGATTCAAGTGTTCCCAGTACTGCCAGCAACTAAACCATTTGCATTCATGTTACTCGCAAAACTGACTACACCAGAATTACCATCACCGGTAGGGTAACGACTTTGCCTAGAATTGTGTGTGTTATTCCCCACACCAAGACCACTAGCATTTAACTGGCTACAGTACTGTAACACTGGCTACCAACAGCTTGCGAATGAACATTTACATTTGGCATACCACTTGCAACCACACCTTGTTGAACACCAGGCGAACCATTCGCTACCAACCCTTGCTGAAAAGAAGAAGCATGCACATTCAATGGCAAAACAGTACCTCCTGAAAAAGAATGCATGACATTAGCAACAGGCACTGGTTTACAATTCTGTAAAACACTAGCATCAGTTTTCTGTCCATGATGCACAACAAAGTCCGCAGATGACTTGGCATTGTGATGACCGGGAAATAGATGCCAATCTGGTAAGTCAGAGATCGCTGCACGCAGAGCACGAAAAGATTTTGACTTCACTGCGACAAGTTTGTCGCGAACGTCAGGCAGGAAGTACGGTAAAATCATCTGCACTTGAGTTTCCTCAGGAATCGGGGTGGTCAAACTCACAACACTTGACTTGCACAGCAGTCATGAAGTCATGTGGAGACTGGTTCTCACACTGATGCATCCTGGAAATTTCAATTAGGTAGTCCGCGTCCGGCTTCACTCTGATGTGCTGACGCTTAAAACTAGCGCGGATTTGAGCCCAAGTGTGGTTTTGTCTGGATACGTCTTCCACCAAGCCATACATTTCCCAGTAAAAACCGTGCGGAGAAGCGTGCGCAGCTCATCCCCAGAGACCTTTTTGCTGTCAATATACGTATCCATCTGCTCTAGCCAGTCCTTCAATTTACAGCCCACTCCTAACACAGGTGGTTGCAAATTAATCATGCTAAACGCCTTTACCCAGACTGTTGGTTGAGGGCAACTTGACACACAAGCATTGAATGCAGGAGAAGGAGACACAGACCCACCGGCAACAGTTGTTGTAACATTACTAGTACTTGTGACAACACTTGAAAGACCCGCACTCGCAGTAGTAATAGGCAAACTAGTTATAACAGCAGGCACGGCACTAGAAATATTACCAGCAGCCAAACTCGAGTTACCAACGTTAGCAGCAGTGACAATTGCAGCACTCGAATATGCAGCACCAGCAGCAATTGTTGTAGACACAGCAACATTGTGCGCAACTGATGACACGGTAGCTGGCGATGACACAGGAACGCAATTCGCGACACTGTTCGTTGTAAAGAAGGCCCGAGTTCTTCACCCGATTTGAGAGGATACCTCAACTCAAACTAACAACAACCTGAGGGAAAACTTCGTTTACGGCAACGAACAATTTTTTTTTCTCAGCGCCTCGGCCGTGAAAAACATAACTTCAACCACCTGTAACTTCCAAGAAAATGGTCCGATCCATCTCATCTAAACAGCTAATAGCCACGAACTTTATCTGTTTTCCCCCGCAAACAGAACCCGAAAATTCCATCTAGAAGTCATTCTACAGCATTTAGAAAAACGCACGAAACTGAAGCCGTAAATCACCGTAGCGCACGAGACGCCATTTTCGCCATTTGTAAACATTGTAATTATTTTTATTTTTCACTTAGGCATAAAGCCAAAGACATTAGTTTAATGTTTACTAGGAGGAGCTTCCTCTGCAAAGGTACTTAACCTCGATAATAATTGTACAGATACTTTGTTTTGATATTTCTTTAGTAGATTTAAGGTGACGATCTGAAATGCACTTGAGAAATGTCCGACATCCAAACCCCAATTTTACGTCTGCAAATGTTAATTCAAATATTTAAAATGCGTTTCAGCATTTGCTGGTAACCTTAAAACTTTTATTTTATAATAATCTTTTAACGTAATCTTTTGCCATCACCACTACCGGAGCTTAGGCAACATCTAACTTACGAATTTTCCCGGACACGTCTTTTCTAATTTTCCGTAGTTGTTATTTAAAAACCGACTTGGCTTTCGATTTCCCAAAGCAAACCTGGCTTCCCAAAGTTAATAACCGAATTTATTGAGATCATTCCTTCAATAGTCGCGATGCATAACATCGTGGTTTAATAAGAAAACAATCCGTAGTAATTAAAGGCCTTTTTCACGTTCCAAACAATGAGTATAACTCTACTGGCCTCTCTCTATCACGCAGTCAATAATTGTTCCTTCCAAGCGAAAAATCCTTTGCGCTGCCGACTTTTCTATTGTTCTCAAGGCCCTCAGCCAACCAGACCTCGTAGCTCTCCTGGTCGTCCGCGCGAACTTCCGGTAATGTGTATAAAACCCCAGCCCCAGGAGGCAATCGTTTCAGCTCATCAGATCTCAAAGCCAGAGGTGACTACGCCAGTCGGTATAGGAGATGTCCCGTCCGAATGTTGCCATGTCGGGCAAAGGTAGTTGGTTCGTATTAGACTAGTGTTAGTTTAGAAAATTTAATTTTGGAAACCCCATTCGATATTTTAGTTTTAAACTTAACCTAACCTTAAGCTTTGAGGGAATTATGGAGGTGGAGCCATAGTCGGCATTCTAGGCCCCATCACCATAACTTCACGGTCCCTTTCTAAAAACCAGCTTTCTTTCCGTGTTTATTATTATAAACTTAATCTAAACACTAAATCTGCATTAAGACGACGTATTTTACAGGGGGCTTCCCCAAATACTAAGGATCTACAGATTTGAAGATTTGATCCTAGGTCGGACTTAGAAAACATAGTCTTGACTATTTGTGTGTAATTCCCGCGGTTTGCAACAAATAGATTTATTTCATGCAATTCCCGCGGTTTGCATGTTATAACGGGTTCCGAGGTCCCACAAACTTTTTCTAATCGAAATTGTAGTTTTTACTCTTCATCCAGTTGTGTGAAGTTTGAGTTGAATTTAATGTAAATTCTTGTTGATTTTTTCCTGTCGTAAAAATCGTCGTGCTTTAATTTAAAAGCCTATTTTCTTGTGACACTAGTCGAATTCAAATGTAATTGTTTTTATATTTTGTTTGCATTTTAATAAACCTACGAGTTTGTAAAACGCCTGTTTTTTCTGTTAGTTAGACTAAATTGTAATGTCGGCTTGCCGAAAAAACGATTGGAGAGAATACATGACCTCCAAAGATCAAAAAACTCGTGGAACATTTTTTTATTGAGCGCTCCAAACGCCAAAAAGACCTCGGTCTTTGACCATCAGCCATATTTTGTATAATGGACAGAAACGGCCCATCTTGGAACCCTTTAATAGATCTACACTTTATTCAAGTCTTCAGGAAACCAAACTTCAAGATTTCCATCCTGAACTCTCAATATTGTCCTTTGAAAACCATTCCAAAATCACCGCAGCGCTCCTTCATCATGGCCGCCATTATTAAAACTTGTAATTTGTATTTTCGATTTTTATTGCTTTTATGTAGGGCAAAAAGCCCAAAGACATTAGCTTAGTGTTTTATAGGAGGAGCTTCCTCTGCGAAGGTATTTAACCTCCTACTTAATTGTACAGACAACTTTGTGAGTGTGATATTTTTTATTGTGTTGAACTGCAGCAACTTTTATGAAAAATTTCCACAGCGATCGTCGCCTGTCCTTTAACTTTGAAGTTATGTATTCTTGTAAAGAAGCTAGTTTTCACCAACAGATTTGAGAGGAGACCTCTGCTCAAAAGATCAAAAACCTGAGGGTTTATCGTTTTCGCAACGAACATTTTTTTTCTTAGCGCTCGCTAGCGCTCATTAGGCCTATAACGGCCTCCGTCTTCAAAACACCTTATCTTCAAGAAAAATGGACCAAAACGTTTGAAATTTGCGGCCCTTAATAGACCTACACTTTCCCAAGACTTCTGCGCAAACAGAACTTCCACTTCAACTTCTAAATTTCCACTCCAATAATTTTCTACATCATTTTGAAAAAGTCACCAAAATGACCGGTGCCGCACGCAAATCTTCAATCGCCATTTTCAACAACTTGTAAATAAACTTGTAATTACTTTATTTCTTTTGCAGGCATAAAGCCAACCAGCTTAGTGTTGTTTAGGAGGATTTATCATCACATACATGTATTTGAAAACCCAATACTTGATGTTTTTATTTTAGCGAAGGCCAAGTTATTTATGAAAACTTCGACTAATTTTTTATTATTAGCGGCTGCAATAATAGTTCACAATTTTCCATGCGTTATAGCATTCAGGGAATAAGCTGGTATATTTAACCTTTTATTTAATATTAATTGGGCAACAGTTTAGCAAAAACTAGGTTTCTAAACACTACTGAACTCGGCAAACATTCCTTCGATTTTACCGGACAATTTTTTTTCAAAGTTTTTATCTTGTCTTTATTTCAGAGCTCCGACCATAGTAACGTTCCTTCTATTAAAAATCACGTTTGTTTAAAGAATTGAGCAAAACACTTCGTCGTCCCCCCCCCTCCTTCCTTCAATAGTTGCAATGTATAACATTGTAGTTTCATAAAAAAATATATAGGCCTATTTTCACGTTGTTATGAGTTTAACTCAAAGCACTTCTCAAGCTAAGGCCTCTAAAATCAACCAAAGTCGGCAATTCCCTTTGCCATCCAAGCTCCTTCAATCCCTGTCCACTCAAGAGTCCAAAGCTACCCTGCCCGTCCGCGCTGCCATGCCAACTTCCGGTACTGACAGCCTGGCCGGCCAGAGTCAGACTCCCCTCCTCCAAGGCGATCCCTCTACCCCGCACCCCCCCCTCCGTCGCTCTCCTACAGGTCCGCGGTTTCCCTCCTACCTGCAGGCAGGCAGCAGGTATAAAACAGACCTGAGGGACTGCATCTGCAGCATTGGCTCAACTCTAAGTCAGATGTTACTACAGCGGTCGGATCAGAGATGTCCCCAGTCCGAGTGTTGCCATACCGGGCAAGGTAGTAGCTTAGAAAACTAGTTTTAGCTTTATTTTAATTTTTCGGAACTTTTATTTCTAAATTGTAATTTAAAGATTTAAACTAACGTTTGACTAGAGTTTCGTGATTATGGGTAGTTAAAACCATCGGCATTTTCTGGTCTCCCCTCCCATAACTTAAGGGTTTAAGGGTCCCCTTTCTAAAAACCGGCTTTTTTTCTGTTTGTCTCACAAAATGTGAACAAACCTTTTTGAGATCACCAAGGTACTGTAGTATAATTACAGAAGCACAGACTTCGATGGTAGGGCCTTGATTATTGCTAGGCTTGACTCAATGTGAATAAGTAGATTTGATCTTGTGCAAGATGCTTGGAAACATAATCTTAAATTAGACTAAGCTTGAAATTGTGAGGTACTTTTTCTAACTTAGAGGTGTTTAGGTAACACCAAAGAACTTTTTCTATTCGAAATTGTAAGTGTGAATTTTCTTAAATGTAAATTCTTTGCCGATAATTTTTTTTATGTAAAAATTACTTGTGTGCTTTTATTTAAAGCTAATTTGTAGACTAGTTGCCCTGTAAAGTGTTTCTGTCCCCTGTTTATTAAAACGAAGAGTTTTAAACTCAGTTTGCTTCTAGAGAGATTTAATTTGCTAGTGTTTTAACTAAAAACAACTCTTTTTATTTAAAGCCTAAGGTTAGCAATTAAACCACCCACCTGGTGGCAGTGAACCAAAATCGATTAGATAGTACTAAAACTTCAGATAGGACATAGACGCTTTGTTCCTAACCGTGCAGTAGTAACTGCCATGCTTGTTTAAACTCCGCAAAAGTAAAAACGGCCACCCGAAGTACTTCAAACTTTCCGAGACCACACCAGATGTCGGTGCAGAACAGTAGGCACCTCAAGGACCTGTGAGCACCGCTACATTCTACTCAAACTTAAATGCGTTATAGCATTCTCTAAGCTAATCTATTTATTCTTTTTATGCTTTATTAATGATAATCTTTTGCCCCCAAAACGCTACCATTAGTCCAACCTATACAGACATCGGCAATCACCGGACACGAATTTTTGTGTATACTGTATATGTTTTGTTTTAATTCTTTACAAAACCCGACTGACCCATCCGAATGTTGTTACTAGCTTGCTCTACTATTAAAAACTAAAAGATATTTATAAAAGATCTGTTTCCATGCAATCCGAAAGTCAAACTGTGCTAAAAACTTCGAATCCTCAACCCCCCCCCCCCCCCCCCAGCCAAAACTAGTTGTGGTGTATAACACTGCAGTTTTCAGTTAAAGCTTGTAAAATTTAATAGTAATACTTTGTGTATTACCCAAACCAAAGTACTAAGCTTTAACCAGAGCCAATTCACGATGTGCAATTGTAAATAATCAATCAATAATCAATTTCCCAATGCAAAGGCCATTTCCCAAAGTTCAAGAGTTGAAAACTCAATTTGGCCGATCTCTAACCATTCCCTACTCCTTCAAACGGCTCTGCACCAAAACCCTTTGCCATACCGACTTCTCCTCCCACTTTCCATTGTTCTCCAGGCCCTCAGCCAATCAGACCCCCGCAGCTATCCTCAGCGTCTGCGCTAACTTCCGGTTATGTGTATAAAACCCCAGCCCAGAACTCAATCGTTAGCACAGCTCACAGATCTCTCAAGCTAGAAGGGTTACGCCGGTCGGGTGTGGAGATGTCACGTCCGGGATTGCCATGCCGGGCAAAATGGTAGTGGTTGTAAGTAAACTAGTTTAACTTTAGAAGTTTATCTTTAGGACCTCCCAATTCTAAATTCATAGTCTAAATTAACCTCTAGCTTGGAGTCTTTATGGTTGGTAAGCCTTATCAGCATTGCTGGTCTTTACCACCATAATGTTAGAGTAGGCATCTCTTACTAAAAAGCCAGTTTCTTTCTTTGTTCATTTATCAAATGTAAACAAAGGGACGGTTTGATCCTCGCGAGGAAAAATAACTGTGGGACGACTTGAAAACTACAGTTGTCAAATATAGTTGTAACTTAGCAGACGCGGTTCAGCTTGCTGGGTATTCCTGGATAGGAACCCAAGATAAAATTGCTTTTTCTATTCTAAATCAGTGTTTAAGAATCAACTTTGTTGTTCTTGTTGAAAAATGTGAATTTCTAATGTAAATTCTTGAAATATTGTTTTTGCCAAACTTGTCAAAAGCTGAACTAGTGATCTAAATGTAAAAGTGTCATTTTTATTATTCTGATGTTCTAAAATAAAAACCAAGAGTTTTTAAACCTCAGGTTCGTTCCCTAGTCAGATTAATTGGTTTTAAGTGTAAACTATTATGTAGCCCTTTTAGCTTTTATACTTCGTTTAAACAGTTAAATAATCCACCGTTGGTGGCAGTGTAATTACCGGTAGCATTAAGGTTAGGCCTAGAATAGGACACCAACGCTCTATCCCCCAAGCCGGGACTGTAGCCCATGCTGTGTTATTGAATGTAAAGTGTCGTCAAAACCACAAAACCTGATGCTCAGAAATACTCGTCAACCAAGGATGTCGGGGGCGCTACAAGCACCTCAGCCGTCATAGCGTCCGCCGCTACAAAATGTTGAAGTTATAGTTCTGAAGAAAACCACTTAACAATTAAACTTAGAGCTGCATTTAGAAACACCCACCGGGTGGCAGCGAATACTCCCCTTTAAAGTTGTCTAGTTAGCCTACAGTTAGGACAAATGACTGTTACCCATATTGGGCCAGTAGCATACGTGTGCTGTTTTCCGTAAAAGTAAAAACCGCCACCAAACTAGAAGGTTAAAGGTCATAACCACATTGATGTCGGAGGCTACAAGCACCTCTACAGTCGTAACTTCGGCCGCTACATCGTAATATTAATGCCATTGGCGACAGTTTGTGTAGCGGCAGTAACATTTGCGGCGCACAAATTTACTGGAATCATCGGTGATGCACTCGTGAGCATAACCGATGCATTACCAAACGAAATACTTCTTGACAAAGCTGTTACTAACGCCATCAACGCTTGTACAGTTTTAGTTAAATCTCCCAACTGTTTTTCAAAACGATCATCCCTCTCCGAAAATTTATTTTGTATCTGAGCAGACAATCGCGCTTCCAACCCTGTGAAATCTTCATTGCTGGGAGCAGGCGATGGTTGACCCGACGAATCGTGCCCCACAGGAAGTCCCTTGTCGCTTGCCGGAAGTCTCGCGCCGTTCTCGTCACTATCGCGATTCATGGCGTGTTCGTTTGGTGTAGCGCCTGGCGACAGATTGGCACTCGATCTAACCTCGGCAAAGGTGAATACTTAGTCCCAAAATAATCATTATCCTGACCAGCAAGCAACACAGTATCTTCAGCCAACTCGTAATTCGAATCGAATTCTTCATCTGACATCTTGATAGCGTAGCCGAAATCCTATCAACAAGCCACATCCCCAACTGGCACTGCGCAAACAATCAACCCTGGGATTTCGAGCTCGCTGCAGTCACGTGACGTACGCACGCACACTCGTAGTGACGCTTACACTAGGCAAGTTCATTCAAGAAGCTGCGCACTTCAAAGCAAACAAAGGAATGCATACGCAACCATGCTAAATCCAATGCACTTACACAGTTTTTCGCGGACTTCACTATCTCCACAACAAAATTTCGGCAAGGCACCATTGTTCGAACACAAACATTTCCATGCCAAAATACATGTCAAACAAACCAAATTTCCTTTACGCTAGCACAGTTCAGCATTCATGAAACGCAGCGGTAGTGGAAGACTACCAAAAATTTCACAGTTCTAGTGGCGATCCGACAAATTTCCAAACACAAACAATGGCGATACAGGTCGAACACGACAATTCATGCAACACGTAAGTTCATTCCCACGAACGACGCTATTTACTCCTGGCTCCATTCCAACACAGGGTCGTAATTAAATTCCAATAGTGTGCTACGCTAAACATGTCCTGCACACTAACCTAACTGTATGCAATTCATAAACAGTTCGGATCATAACCTAAAATCAACTCAAACTTGTGTCACAGTCATACATGTGACAACGCACTACAGAAAGTTCGAAATGATCGTCAAAAAAAATTTAAAGCCAGGTTCGAGTCTAAACTGAAGGGCGCGAATTATAATGGTTTGACTGGGCCATTATTCCCAACAAGACAACAATTCACCGGATAGGTCAGGTTCAACGGGTTTATTCTTCTCAGCCACAACAAACATTACTCACGACGGTATAACAAAGAACGTTCTGGGGGCGATGATGCGACTCGCTTTCGCGACCTGCCGCTTCCCGTGCCCATGCCAGACTGCATGGCACCAAAACCAACATACGCGCACAAGACAAGGTGCGGAGGTGTGTGCACGAGAATAAACGGGGTGGCCGGGATGCAAGCCGCTTTACAAAGTCACAAATAAAAAAAAAACCAATAAAGCAAATGAGTAATAAACCAATTATCAATAAGTAAAATATCATGCTCATTAAAGAAGGTTTAAAGTAAGAACCTTTTGAAAAAAAAACATTGAAAAAATTATTTTCACATTTTTTATAATGGTTCTACTATTGATTGAGTGGTGGGGGGAGCGGGGGAAGGGGGGCTTTTTGGTTAACTTGTATACGAGCCCAGAGCCTACTTGTTTTGCCACTGGCGCTTCTGTTGTTGTGGTTTCCTTTTTTCCATTGCCATTTAGGATCTCGTTGACAAAATTGTCCCGTTTCATCGGAAACTTCCTGAAGGGTCCAACTCCTAATCCAGGTAGGTCTCTTCGTTCCTGATCTTGCCTGTGGCGTAGGTGTGGAAGGTGGGGCTTTGGCATTGTCTCGTAATTCAGGTGCAAATTCCTAATTGACCATTAAAAACTTCCTCATGAACGGATTCCAGCAGTGCATCATGCTTTCTGAAGACTATGTTGAGAAGCAATTTTGATTCCCAATTAAATGCATCCTTTTGGAATGAGGATGCTCTTTTCAGGAGTTGAAGGAAGTCTTCCACAATCGAGTTGTCTTCGAGCTCGAGAATTTCTTTAACAATAGTTCGAATCGCTGCGTTGGATGCAGAATATGCGAGATCTGTGTGAGAATTGGCACGAATTCCATGATGTACCATCATTTCCTGATCTTCTAACAGGTTAGTGGGGATTCGAATGAAGGGAGGGACTTTCAGGATCGAATCCGGGAGGGGAAAGATGGGCTTGTCGCTCATTCACTTATGTTTTAGGGACGAAGACTTTGTAGCACTACTGTCACATTTTTGCGACTTGCTCGATTTAGCCCTTCACCATCGTAATAGGGCCCCGTGGTCATATGACAGTTGTGTGACTGATTGCTCCCCATTCTGACATCCCATCGGTTCCGAAGGGGCGGCACTGATGCAAAGTGTCTACCAGAGTCAACAGTCATCGGGGTGTGATGATATGGAGGACTTACCACTTTGGGCTGCGAATTACTGGGTGGAGACTTAAGAGCATGCTTACTTTGAAATTTTCATTTTTCTTATTTTTTTTATCTTCTTTCATCTTTTCGATCTTCACTTTTTATTTTCACGACAGAGTTTTTGTTTTCTTTGTAGTACAGTATTTGCACAATTTCAAATAAATAATGAAAAAGGCCGGTAGCTCGAGCGTGCGTTACGATACCACTGGCCTCTGGAATGAGGTAGAGGCCCTTGACCTAACGCCCACACTCGAACCTGGAATTACCTCCTTTCCTTGAGAGGATGTCCGTGGATCTCATCGTCCGGTAGTCAATGTAAAGAAGCGAACATAAAGGAACAATCATTGGTTTTTAGGTGGTCCGGTTAACTTTATTTGGTCCAGTGGGGTCAGCTATTCCCTTGCTCTCACTCGCCTTTACCCTGCCTTTCTCGTCTCACGTTTGTGCGAATTAATCCACGATTTCCCACAAGCGTGGTAATAGGAAACAACATCTAATACTCACAGTGGGTCATTATTGCCAGCATTGACGGCACTACCTCGTTGGATCTTCCTCTCAAGTCCGTGAAGCTTCAGGCCTAATACCATGGAACGGTGAAGCTGGGAGCAAAGAAGGTATGCCTACCATTTACCGTCGAAACACGTATTTTTCCTGGGTAGACGCCATACGAGTTATGCAGGATATACTCCCTACTCGCAATGTATCTGCCACTTCTCAGTCATCTTGTTCAGGGAGCAGGAGAAGTGAAGCTAGGTAACTGCCTGTATTTCTCTAGTAGGCAAGTCCTAAAAATGGCGGACGGTAGCCATGTTTTACGGCAAAACAGCAGCAAAACGTCTTGCTTGTTATACTCCAGTTGTAGAAAAAAAAAGGGCAGAGGGCAAAAGCGAGAGTAAGCATGGGAAACAATACAAGTGTGGGGGCTATTGTTACAAGAAGGGGTGATGTCCCTTTATCACAGACAATGACTGGTTTTACCAGGATTATGTAGTATGACAGTAAACGGGCAAAACTTGTACTACGTTTGTTGAGAGTTTAGCATACCCATAATACAGTTTCTTAAGTTTACCGTAGGGTAAATCGTAAAGCATCCTACGAAATGTAGAGACGAACAATTTATTACCAGTGACAGGGGGTGGATCTAAAAAACCCTCTGTCAAATAACGATATCTGTATCAATATCTTCTGCAAATTTTCGACTGTCAATACTCTGGAGATGTTGGGGCTCAGACGACAGTCTTCTTCAGGCAAAATAGAAAAAAATCATGTAACTATGTCATGTTCGATCGTTGATACGATCGTTTGCTTTTTGAACGGCGGTCGAACGTAGCCTCAACACTTGCAAGGCCGGTTCTCCACTTCTCGCGCAGCTCGTCATTAAACTCACTACGGAGCAGAAACTGTATTCCAGGATAGGATGGTCCCTGAATATTCATCAGTTCAACCTTTCTCGGATGTGGTGTGGAATAGCCAGGGACTCCAGGCTCCTCAAATGAAATTAACAGGGTAGTTAGACACTCTACTGAAGCCGAGATAGCAAGACACCATCTGTATGTGACAAAAGGGAGGTTTGTGGCACTGGGGTACAGGCCTGGGTGCCTAAATCGTATGATTAAGAAAGCAAAGAGAAGAAAGAGTTTGAGTGCTAAAGAAGGACTAGAAGGAGAAAAATAAGGTGAAGAGCAAATGAGAGTCGCGTTGACCTACCTGAGAGGGGTGACTGATAAAATCCAGGATGTGCTCAAGAAGAATGGCTTTGACGCGTACATGAAGTACGTCTCTGAGTTAGACTCAAGGAGGGTTTAGTGCCTTCCCAGTTGATCTTGTGGTGCGATTCCTTGTGGTGTACTGCAATGCCGTTTGTTTTCATTTTACTTCTGGGCTACTTTTCACGGCAGCGAATTCTTTTGCACGTCTCTCCAACATAAACGGCACCATAGTCACCACATGGTACCCTGTAAACTGCTTCTCTGGTGTTTACAATTTCCGCAAGCTCACTAGTCTCTCCTCTTTTTCGTCCCCTTGCTTCTGGTTTCGCCCTCCCCCCCGATAAACTGGTACTTTAGTCTTCTTCATGTACGCGTCAAAGCCATTCTTCCTTCTTTTGCACTTAAACTCTCTCTTCTTCTCATTGCTTTCTTAATCATACGATTTAGGCACCCTAGCAGGTACCCCAGTGGCACAAACCTCACTTTTGTCACATACAGATGGTGTCTTGCTATCTCAGCTTCAGTAAAGTTTCAAACTACTCAGTTAATTTCATTCTGGGCAATGGATTTCAGTTGCCCCGCAGGGTGCCCGAGCTGCACGAGAAGTGGAGAACCTGCCTTGTAAGTGGTGGAGGCTACGCTCGACAGCCAATCAAAAAGCAGACGATCGTAACAACGATCGAACACGACATAGTGACATGATTTTTTTTCTGTTTTGCCTGAAGAAGACTGTCGTCTGAGCCCCTACATCTCCAGAGTATTGACAGTCGAAAATATGCAGAAGATATTGGTACAGATATCTATATTTATTTGAAATTGCACGTATATTGGGCTAGGAAGATGATTCCCGTATTTCAAAGTAAGCGCTACGACATTTTTAGTTTTTGTTTTCCGTTGAGCTTGACTTTTAATGGTGACCTTTTCCTTCGACTGGTTACATGGTGCATCCTTGTGTTTCTCTTCCTTGTCGGTCGAGAAGTTTCCATTCATGCCGGAAGATGGTGGTTAAGAATAATTATTTATAATGGCACAATTTAGTTTGAGCATTGAAATGCATAACATAAGCAGTTTCAGCACATACTAAAGGTTAGTATTTTTCAAATAGTAAGACGCCAGGATTTAAAGGGATAGATAAAACATTGATTTCGCAAACGTGTTAAGCTTTTTAGTGAATTTCAGGCAGAAACATGACGATTGGGGAGGGGGCGATAACAGAGCTACTACATGATTTCTGACATTACGGTATTTTTTGGGGGTGGGAGTTAAGGGCTTTAAAACGCAATTTACAGTATTTCAGAAAACTGGTTATACGTGATTATGTGACAAAAGGCTTTACACAGTTAGTATATAAACCAACAGAATACTTGGCACCGGATATATTGACGAAATCTGCATCTTACGCGATTATCAAAGTTTGATGACGAATTTAGTGTATTAGGAAGGGCAACGGGCTTCAAGTTTTGAAGAGGATCATAGTCATAAACAAGATGATAGGTTATCTTCATAAGTTAAGGTTATCATTACTTACGTATTTGTAATCTTAAAAGCATTGCTGACGACAACGCATTAATATGATGGATATTTATCTGGAATATTCTTAAAAATGAATTAATTAAAGAGGTGCGGATTTGACAGGGACGCACAGGCCCCGAGAGGAGAGGGGCAACTAACTCCTTTTCTGAGAACCGTTTTTTTTTGTGTGTTTTTACCCTCTTTAGATCCCTTTCCTAGATTGTATCCTTTTCTGCCCCTCTTTGCACCCCTTTCTTACCCTTTTTTTGTCCCTTTCTTTGCGTTTTTTGGTCCTTTTACACCACCGATCCAGTAAAAGTTGGCCATTTTTTTTTTTAGCAAATTGGCTCTTTGCCATGAGGGCAGGGGCTTGCGCACCCCCCGTCCCCTCCTGTGTACACATCCCTGGGATTTGATACCATACGCTGCTACACATTAGGGTGTTGCACTTAGCAATTTGCATGAGATGATTATGAATGACCGAAAGTGTGTTCGTATGTTGTTATTTTCGTACCAAGTTATGATGGGGATTGTAGGAAAGGTAACTGGTGTTAATGTTGTTTCCCTTTTAATTACGAGTGGCACACAAAGTTTTGTAAACACTGACTTCGTAAGGCTTTGGTCTTTTAATTGTTAAGATGTGATGCGAGTATTATATTGTTGTAAGAAGTTTGACTGCGATAGTTATCGTGGTTAAACTACTGTTGAAGGAAAGTAATGATGGCGCGATGGCTCAAAGTTATCAGACATGTTTATGACCATGAAATGTAAGTAGAATATACATAACATGATTTAGGATAATGATTAACAAACTTTCATACCAGATGCCAGATGCATTTAGATTGACACGCACATTTAATGACTTAGTAGTAAGTTAATTTGAACCGTAATTGACGAGCGGCAATTTCAAAAGTGATGTATATGCACAACAGCACATTCCATGTCATATATGTTGAATGCCGTAAGAAATTGATGAGAATAAAGCCAGATGTTATTGTAGTTAAATTTGATGTGTTATTCGGACTCACGCTGACATTTAGAAACATGACCTCGGTGGGGAAAGAGTAAATAAGGTATTCCATCAAGTTCTTAAACAAAAAAATATCAGGCCGTCTTTGTCAAGTCACTCTTATACTGTTGCCGACGTGTTGAACATTGAACCGGTGTTTTTGGTGGAAATCACAACTTTCTAGCAATTCAATGTCTCATGCTAAATAGTTACAATGTCGTTTGTATTCTCACCAGATCGACTGTATGGAAAAACTTTAAAATACCAGGGACACCTGGTCGATTTTGGTTTCTATGCCTAACCGAAAATATACACTACCTGGAATTTTAGCATTATAATTCCCAAATGCTGTTACTCAAGAGATTAAAGTTATGGAGACCACTAGCCTCGCAGCCCTGTGTGTATCCTACTGCGCACCGCTCCGTATATAAAAGCGTCGTAGGTGTAATGTCGGCCTGCCGAAAAAACGATTGGAGAGGATACATGACCTCCAAAAATAAAAAAAAACTCGTGGAACATTTTTTTTTCTTGAGCGCTCCAAAACGCAAAAAGACCTCGGTATTTAACCCTCAGCCAAATCTTTAATAATGGACTAAAACGGCCAGTCTTGGAACCATTTAATAGCCTGACACAATAGCTAACTCTTCGGGAAGCCCAATCTTCAAAATTCCATCCTGAAGTCTCACAATCGCCATTTGAAAACTGCTTCAAAATTACCGCAGCGCTCCTTCATCATGGCCGCCATTATTGAAAACTTGTATCTTGTATTTCGATTTTCGGACTTTTATTACAGGGCAAAAAGCCCAAAGACACTAGCTTAGTTGTGACTTAGGAGGGGCTACCTTTGGTACTTAACCTCGCATACATGTGGTAACAGACAACCATTTTCAGTGTGATATTTTTTATTATGTTGAACTGCAGCAACTTTTATGAAAAATTTCCACTTAATGCGTTATAGCATTCACTAAGCTAGTTTATTTATATTTATTAATAATCTTTTGCCCCCAGTACGCTACCATTAGTCCGAACTAATTCGACATCGGCAATCACCGGACACGAATTTTTATGTAGATATTTTTGCTCTAAATCTCTACCGAGGTCTTTTGGTGCGGTAGGGCCAAATAAAAAAAAAGTGTTTGTTGAAAAACGATGATTTCTGCCCTCAGGTTTTTGCTCGGCGGTGTCAAGGTGGCCTCACCACGAGTGTCTAATACAAGACCACGTTTACATCAGTTTGCTTCTAGAAAAATTTAATTTGCTAGTGTTTTAACTAAAAACAACTCATTTTTATTTAAAGCCTAAGGTTAGCAATTAAACCACCCACCTGGTGGCAGTGAACCAAAACGATTAGATAGTACTA
Organism: Lithobius niger; assembly: GCA_023313725.1. Lineage (NCBI taxonomy): Eukaryota > Metazoa > Arthropoda > Chilopoda > Lithobiomorpha > Lithobiidae > Lithobius > Lithobius niger. The sequence goes on from JAHWFP010261251.1 coordinate 74,563, forward strand.
AAACTTTAGATAGGACATAGACGCTCTCTTCCTAACCGTGCAGTACTGACTGCTATGCTAGTTTATACTCCGCAAAAGTAAAAACGGCCACCCGAAGTACTTCTAACTTTCCCGAGACCACACCTGATGTCGGTGCAGAACAGTAGGCACCTCAAGGACCTGTGAGCACAGCTACAAAATAAGCTAGTTACTCCATGTTGTATAAATAACTTGTCATGTTTGTTAAATTATAAAAGAAAGTTGTTTTAAACGACAGTTTGACTTCCGAGTCCGATTTAATTTGCAAGGGTTATGTAATTACCAATTGAACAAGCAGACGTTTCTGCTATTTCGCTTGCTGAAACCGTATTCGTTTCGCACTTGTTATGTAATGACAAAACAATTTTTATATTAACTCCTAAGTACGCAATTAAATTAACTACCCATCAAGGTGGCAGTAAACCGTGATAGATTGGTCATAAAAGTTTAGTTAAAGACGTTGACGCTCTTCTTCTAACCATGCAGTAGACACGCTATGCTGATTTTCAGTGAAAGTAAAAACTGCCACTTATTTATTTTTAAACCAACTACAACTTCGCGCCAGATGTCGGTGCTACAGACAGTAGGCACCTCAAGACCCTGTAAGCGCCGCTACATCGGGGGCGTTACAAGCACCTCGGCCGTCGTAGCGTCCGCCGTTACATAAGCGACTGTATGGCCATTTTTTATTCCTCAAAAAGTGCCCAGGTCGTGACACAGAGGGAAGGTAGGGTGGGTGAAGGTTACGTATATTTTCGGTTCGGCAATAGAAACCAAAATTGACCAGGTATCGCTGGTATTTTGATGTTTCTGTATGCCGACCAAAATATAATTGCCTTGAATTCTAGCATTACAGTAGACCTCGTCAAAAGCAGCAGCTGATGGGTACCCTAGGTTAGTGGGCTGGCTCACCCCAAAAGTTAAGTTAGATGAAGGAGACGAACGGAACGTGCCATAAGAGAAGATAGCATACAGGGTGGTCCACAAAAAACTGACGACCCTAAATTTTTTACGTTCAACTTTTCTAGTTAGCACCCCTCAGACCCAGGAGAGGACAAAACTCGAATAAATGAAACAGATTTCTGTCCTCTCCTGGTTATGAGGGGTGCTAACTAGAAAAGTTGGACGTAAAAAATTTAGGGTCGTTAGTTTTTTGTGGACCACCCTGTATATGCTTAAGGGGTGTGAAGAACACGTAGCTTATATGCTTAAGGGGTTTGAAGAACATGTCTGGTAGTGATGAAAAGGCGTAGACGATAACGTCCGATGGCCTGAGAAGACATGTTCCGAAGGTACCTGAACTTGAAAGCGTTTCCCCTGGCCGTAATTTAGACGACAACAGAGACTGGAACGCTTTCGTAGAAGGCCTAAGATGTGGAAGTGGCTCCAAGGTCGTGGGCAGTCACTCGGATGTTGCTGGAACCACTGTTGATGTCGAAGGCTATGGAAGTGTTTACAATGACCGTCAAACTGTGCAAATGAATCCTCACAGGGTAGATAGTTCAGGGTGTTTACAATGACCATCCAACTGTGCAAATGATTCCTCACAGGGCAGATAGTTCAGGGTGTTACCTTACAAAAAGTCTGTCGTCCGTCCTTCGTTGATAACCTTCGTAGGACATGAAGTGGACAAGGATGATGCTCCGATGTATCCCTGAGGATGTGGGAAGAGCCAGGACAACAAAGAGAAAGGACCTCTTATAATGTTGTGGAAACAGTCAGAGCGAAGGATAAGGCCTGTACCTTATAACAGCCATTTCCGGCTGCGAGGAAGATGAAGAAGATCATCTTGCAGGTAAGACGGGGGATGCTACAGGATGAGAGTGGTTCGTGAGGCGATGTTCATGAAGAAGTCTAGAATGACAGAAGACCCATCCGGAGCAGCCAGCAAGAGACAGGTCTTCCTCCCTTGAAGGATGCAACCACTGCAGAAATTGTGAACGATGTCAGGGGATGCAAAGTACCAACATACGAAGGGTTGAATGTAGTCGGTGAAGGCCGGAGCCAGGGGTAATCGAAGAAAGTTCAGGGCAGAAGTTTGGGAATGACAGACAAAACGGCAACCCTTGGTGTAGGAGCAACCCGGAAACAAGGTATCAATCTGTCCGGAAGCGGTCGAATTACCAGGCGATGACGCGGAAGTAATCTGAATGGTAGAGGCAGAAGTTGAAAGCAGACAAGGTCAGGGCACAGAGCAGATCCCAAGGGAGAATCTCGCAAAGAGGAAGGCAGATCTTTTGATGTTGGACAGGAGAAGGTAATGCACTGGTGAACGTAACGCCTGTTACGTTGGCGAAGGTCAAGGTCCTGCGGAGGTTGTAGAAGAAATCCTGTCTTCGTGTGGTCGGCTGGAAACATTGCCTTCGTTTAGCCTATTGCTTTGCAGTGCCGGAATGTTCAAAATGAACAAGTGATAGCAGGGTACCTTTCGTAGAGCGCGCTGGCTGCGGTTTGGAGGAGTTCAGCAAGCGGTGCATCCCGAAGGTCCAGCTGGAGATCCTGGTGGTGTCCCGGAACGTGGTGGAGAAAACTGCGTACGGAGCAGCAGATCAGGACCAGAAGGCTGCTGGAACCTTTAGTGTCCTGAAAGCGGTTGATAATCGAAGGGGAAGCCAATCTCTCCAGACAAGCAGACAAGAAAGCGAAGCAGCATACAGATAGAGCTGACTGCGATGTACGACCGAGTGGTGCCGTTGTAGAGGGACGGGAAATTGCAGAGCACCGAGGGGAGTATCTAGATGAAGTGGGGCGTAGCAACAAGGCGCCCTCCCAAGGCGTAGCAACAACTTATTCATGAGGGCAAGGCTTGTGCAGCCAGGGCGAACGAAGGCCGAGACGATTATCGTTGGAAGTCTATGAACTTGAACCGTGGAGAAGGTATGAGCAGCAGGAGCCGTAGAAGGGCTGAAGAGGGATCCGAAAAGTGGCCCAAGGAACAAGTCAAAGGGACGCAGGAATCACTGGCGGAAAGAAAGGGACAAGACCATCAGACGTTTGGTCAGACATAACAAAATGGTGTGATAGAGACCTTTGGAATCTGCCCTAGACATGCCAAGGGATATTTACCATCGAAGCCAGCACGATGTCACAGTCTGGGGAGAAAGGGGGTCGACAAGGGAGGAAGAGTAGTCGGTTGACGATAATACTAAATACCGATGTTCCAGTAAGGAGATGAAAGTCGGGCACAGACGACTGGCAGTTGATGTGCATATGGATTTTACAGATTGGCAAGCCGACGCGAGAGTCCTTGGTTTGAAGAAGCAGGACTGGAGGAGCCGTAGCCTAGACGGCTGTAAACGAGAGGCAGGGAGGGATGACAGCCATCGAAGGATGACAGCTGAAGGAAGCTGTAATGATAGGAGCGAAGGATAACGGTTTGGAGCTATAAACGACAGACGACAAAGGACGGAAAGTCAAGAAGCATAAAGTGGCAGGCTGCGGGAGACAGCAGGTTGCGAAGAACGAAGAGTGAGAAGAAGTGCAGGTGGTGGTTGACAAGAGAATGATAGGCAGCCTGTAATGATAGGCCTAGCAAAATATTTGGAGACATCCCGTCGGAAGTAAGGAAAACGAGCCTGCAGACCTGAAAAAGAGACCCATGTACTGTAGAGGCGTTGATGGCTGCATTATCAAGAGCAGAAGGAGGAGCAAGGAGAACGAAGGACGACAGTCAACGAAGCCACATAGCCTGCAAAGGCGGCAAACAGCAAAGCGAGATAGCCCAGAAAAGCTGAATCAAAGGGCAGTGAGCGAACGATGAAGAATCGAGAGAGCTGATGCATCCTGAAACAAGTGACTTCGAACTTGCAAAGTCCAGACCGAAGAACTGAAAGACCAAGGAATGAAGGCCTAGGGTAGGAGACGCAGCGATTGAGGCCTGCAGTTGGTAGAAGCAATGACCGAAGGGTCAACCCTGACGCAGCAGCAACGCTGAGGTCTAATAAAGGACGAAGAGCTGATGACAAAGGTGCAGTTGCTGACGGCACAACCGTCCTGGTGAAGGCGAACGAGATCTGCTGTCGGCAGAGTGACAACCAACCAACAGGTAACAGAGTAGTAGCAGCAGCGCCGAAGATTGAAGCACAAGGGCTGATGACCATGGTCCAACCATCGATGGTGTAAGCGTGTCGGCGAAGGTGAATTGTTAGTGGCAGAAGTGAAAATTGAAGGATCCTCCAATGAAAAAGCAGCAGCACTTAGGCCTGATGAAGGACAAAGGGATGATGTCAAAGGTCCAAGTTTTTTTGTGCTTGACGAAGGACGAAAAACTGATGAAGAAGATCCAACCATAGATAGTGCAAGTGTACCGGTGAAGGAGACTTGTCAGCAGAAGTAACAACCGAAAGGTCCAACAAGGAAGCAGTAGCACTAAGGCTTGATTAAGGATGAAGGGGCGATGACAATGGTCCATGTTCATTTGCTTGGCGAAGGACGAAGAGGTGATGCCGAGGGCTCACCACGGATGGCACAATTATATTCTTCCTTTTAGTAAATGCAAGGTCAGCGGATGACTGATAGCAAGCAGCGACGAGATGATAGGCGCAGACGTGAAGGGCCAACTGTGGCAGGAGAGCAGAGCAATAGCCCAGAAGAACAGAAGTTGAAGGCCGGAAACGCAACAAACGTCGGGATGGAGGCCGTGAAAAAAGCGCCTTTATAAAGCGCCGAAAATCCAGAAAGGTAACGAGGGGCCAACAAAGGTCGTGGGCAACCCATCAGGCCAAAACCACCTAGCACACCCATGGCACACAGTGTGTTGAACAACAAAGGCCCCGCAGTAGGTTAGACTGCGGCAGCCACCCAGGAGTAACAAACAGCACGTCCGATCCGGTTGGACTGTCGAGAAGAAAAGATGGTCGTACGGTCGTTTGTGATCATTTATATATGGAAGGGTACACAGTAGGATTATGTCAGTCGCCATTATGTTATTTCCAGCCGACCAAACAGAAATTTCGGCTAAATTGGGGCTAGCCACAGATTTTCCAGCCACCACCGGCTAGCGGCTAATTTTCGGGCAAAATGAAGCAAAGAGTATCAAAGGTGAAACTCGCTGCACATGAAAAAAAGGATGAACGTGAGGAAATTACTAATTGGGGGGGGGGGGGGGAGAGAACATAAATCATCAATGCATTTCTAGATGAATAGCAAATGAAAATAAAGGAGATCCATGATGGGGAAAAAATATCTACCCTCAAATAATAGTATTTAAACAATATCCAAGTCACTCCACGAGCACGTGTCACAACATTACTACTTGAACCGAAACTGAAAGTAACCATACACGCTAATGACCATACAAACACATGGTGCTGCTCCTAAGATGCCGGCAAAAGAAATGGTTTTAAAAACTACGATACATAAGACAGTCGACCAGTTCATCATTAGAGACAAGTCGCAAGTAATTTTATGATTACTTAGTGTTTTTTCTTAATGTATTGCAGCTTAAACGTTTGTGGCTTTGGCCATATTTTTTTCGGCAGCTAGGCCAGGTGGCGGCAGAAAAATATTTAGCCGCTGTTCGGCTAACTCAAAAATGCAGCGGCTGAGGGGCATAAGTAGGATGTGCACAGGGCTACGAGGCTGGTGGGCTTCATAACTTTAATCTCTAGAGTAACAGCATTGGGGAACGAGAATGCTAGAATTCCAGGGTAATTTATATTTTCGTCAGCATACAGAAACTTTATATTACACTAAAGTTTATATATATATATTATAGCTAAGGTTACATTACTCCCAGGATAATTGGAGAGAAGAGGAAAAATGTGTTAAAAAAACAAACACAGATGCTACAAGTAAATAAGCATGCTTGGCAAAGCTGAGGTAATGACGCACCTTCTCCTCATCCGCCTTAGTGTTAAGTAAGTTGATTCGTTTGTTCTTAAGGTGGTGAGGGGTATCTCGTCGGTGCAGCTTGTTATGTTTGTCTGGGAGCTCCTCAGTGTCCGTTGCAAAACCAACACGTTTTTCCCCATCCTGGACAAACACATTATACAGATTGAAACAAAACCATACTTAAATACAAATAGAAAAGGATTTTCAAATATATGAAAAATGTACTGGTAAAGTATAAGTTTCTGTAAGCTAACTTAACAATTTGATAAGATTGGATTTATGCAAGCAGCATCAATAAAAAGTAACTGACTGTTCAGAACATTGGGATGGCGACACAAATGTGCAGTTGATGCAGAAGTAGAACAAATAAAAATACACAGTACTACTAGATTAATGAAGTGCACATTAACCTTTTATTTTCTTTGTATTTACTGCCCATACTAACTTTGATAGCTTTTTTTAAGTCCTATACGTTAAGTTGCGTCAGTTGCGGAATTCACACAACCATTCACTTGGCCTGTAGTCAGGGACACTGACACTGAGCTGTGCTTGCTTGCATTGCTCGGGGTCACTGGGAAACCCTCACAAAGCTCGCGTTGCACTTTGGGGATTAAGTTTTTTTTTTGTTTAGTAGCCGACCACTTGATAATACCAGCTGGCAGGTAATAAACGACTGGGCAGTAAAGGGTTAATAATTCCAATGAGTGTGGGACATATGTACACAAAACCTAGGTAGGATTCCAAGACTAGCCTACCCAACTCAACACTGCAAAATTACAAAGGTATGCACAATGGCAAGGAATAAATAAAAAAAAACATACAGGCTGCATACACACTCCTGCTTTTGTGCAAGATGAGGACTGAAGTACTACCAAAGCTTCTCAATAAGAGACAAAAAGGAATTATAATTGAACCCTTAAAAATGGAAGTTCGTGATGATGTAACCATTTATACTCACTTTTAAGTCCCCAACCCCTACCCCTTAGGGGTAGTTGGTGGTAGTTTGCTTAAACTTTGGGATTTCTGTTTAAATAAAGTTGCTAGTTTACTTGCGTGTTCTGAGAGTAGTGAGGGCTTTTATTTCAACAATTAAATTGCTGTTCAGCAGTTTGCATTTAACTAGCCAACATCATATGATTTTAGAGACCTATGTGGAATGGTTACCAGTAACGGTTTTGGTGTCATTGCTATTTAAAATTATTCAAAATAAATCATATGGTCTATTCCCCTGAAATTGTTTAGTTCTTGTCCATTAATTGGTATTAATTAAAACCGGGTCTTAATTGCATGCCGGCACCTTTCTGTCGTGATTCCAATTTTCAAACTATTCTTGGCCGCATCAGATCTAACTTGAGATCTGGCCGGCGGTAAATTGGCTGAAATGTAATACAGGTGTGCCAATATCAATTTTCCGATGACGATCCCATCGATATCGATACCATTTGTTGATTCCACTGATAAGCCAATTCGATACCGATATCAGCGCAATAAGTTTCTGGGCTAGTTTGGCTTAAAATTTTCCTTCAACTGTTTTCCCAGATTAATTTTTACATGCTTCCCCCAACCTAAAATTTATTCACATGAAATGTTATCTCCTCCTCCACCCTTCCAAACAAAAAAATTATACCCTGGTTATAATAATGGTGCTATAAATAGATAGTGATCAACACCTGCTCTTAAATTTGTAGGCCTTGGCTAGGTTTCGCGTGCTCTCACTTCATATCGTCGCGTGAAAAAACTAGATCTGTCGAAGAACATGGAAAACAAAACAAACGAGCGATGATATTAGCTCGGGTAAATAATTTGGGCTCGTAAGTGTCATTAATTCATATTTGGTTGACTCTTTCCGAACAGATCAATTTAAATTAGGCATCAGTTGGAAAGGATTTTTTCGGGGAACCAATTTTGATGGAATCTGCTTGGAATCTGTGGAATTTTTCCGATTCCGAGTTCGATACCGATACCCTGGAATCGGCAGGGGTATCAGAATCAGCCGATTCCAAGGTATCGGTATCGGAATCTGCACATCACTGAAAATGTAATAAACATACTTCGACAATATCGTATTGCATGATCTGTTGATTTTATGTAACGTTTTCAGCATCTATTATATAACTTCACAGAAATTCACGGAGCTTGTCATCGTTATAAGAATTTTCGTGAAAATCACAACCAAAGGTGTTGTTTATGTGTACATTTGGTCTTATGCTTGCAGCTTTCCTGCCATGTATCACAAGGTAAGATTCGTTGTAACCATGATGAGATACTTAGCTCAAAGTCTAAAATTCATAGGAAAGCCACTGTAAAAAAAGCTTGGCTTCAAACCTCAATTGGAGAGGCGTCTTAACTCCAAATATCACAAACCTGGGAAACGCGACCTGTATGGAAATGACGCAATGAACGACTGGCAGTCTAGGCCAATTTTTCAAAAAAAAATACTCTTTTTTATCATAACTCCACAATATCGACCAAATCGTCTTCCGTTTTGACTAAACTCAAGCTTGAACTTTTTTTTTACAACTTTCTGCTGTAACGGCGGACGCTACGACGGCTCAGGTGCTTGTAACGCACCCGGTTTCCTGGTTTGACACGGAGATTCAGCTTAAGGTGTTGCGGTGATTATAGCGACTTTTACGGCATAAGCACAGCATGGGCTACAGTCCCAGCATGGGGGATGGAGCGTCGGGTCCTACTTAAAAGGGCCTAACCTTAATACTGCTGGTATTTCACTGCCACCAGCGATGGAATTTAACTGTTTATCAAGAGCTAAAACTAAAGATGGGCTACATATTTATTTTACACTAAAACAATTAATCAACTAGCAAACGAACTGAAGTTTAAAACTCCTGGTTTATTATAACAACAGGGAATGAAAAGAACACTTTACATTAAGTTTGCATGAACAGCTTTTGAATATCAATGAATTAAAAGCACAAAGTTGAATTTACATTTCGTAATTCACAATTCTACAAAACGACACTTGTGTTTTGAATAAACAATCAATTAAGTTTTCGATTAGAAAAAGCAATACTGAATGCTCACTTGAGTCGTCCGCAAGACTGAACAGCCCAGGCTGGTTACAGTCTATCAAACAGTATGTTTCAAACACGCATGAAAGATCAACCGTTTCAGTTTTGTTTCTAAGTGATAAAACAGAGCCTTAAACCTCCCAGAGTTGCTGTTTAGAAGTCAACTTCTCAAATTATAAAAGCGCGGCTTCTTATAAAGTACGTCTGGAGTGAATAACCAATGAATCCCACACAAAGATCAAACCGTCAGTTATTTGGATTAAAGTTAGATTTAAAACAAATAAGAAAAAATGTTGGTTTTTAGAAAGAGAACCAATCTGACGTTATGGGGTGAGAGAACCTAAGATGCCGCTACAGGCGTCACCACCATAATTTTCTCTAAGCTAGAGAGTTTAAGTTAAAGTTTAAACTATGAATTTAGACTTGGGGGGTCCTAAATTAAATTTTCAAAAGCTAACTTACAAACATACGAACCACTGCCATTTCGCCCGGCATGGCATTCTACGGACGTGACGTCTCCACTCTCGACAGGAGTGACCCTTCTAGCTTGAGAGATCTGTGAGCTGTGCTAACGATTGCGTTCTGTGGCTGGGGTTTTATACACATAACCGGAAGTTCGTGCGGACGGGCAGGGGAGCTGCGGGGTCTGATTGGCTGAGGGCCTTGAGAACAATGGAAAGTGGGAGGAGAAGTCGGTGGAACAAAGGGACTGGGTGCAGAGCCGTTTGAAGGAGTACAGAGATGTAAAGACGGGCCTGTTTTGAGTTTCACTCAATTGAACTTTGGGAAAATAGGACTTATTTGAAATATAGACTATGGAATGGATATTTACATGTTTGCAACGTGAATAGGATCTTGTTAAAGCTTAATACTTGGCTTTGGGTAATGCAGAATGCATTACTATTAAATTTTATAAGCTCTAACTGAAAACAGCAGTGTTATACACCACAACTAGTTTTGGCTGGGGAGGGGGGCAAAAAGGGGGGATTCGAAGTATTTGCACAGTTTTTACTTTCGGAATGATTGGATAACAGATCTTTTATAAATATCTTTTAGTTTTAATAGTAGAATAAGCTGGGAGTAATGTTCTGGTGGTCACAGTAGGGCTGAGAGGAGAACTACGATAACCATACACTAAAATTCGTGTCCGGTAGAATGCCGATGTTGAATTACGTGGACTAATGGCAGCGTTTCTGGGGGCAAAAGATTATTATAAAAGGCTAAATAATGAATAAATAGTCTAGCTTAGTTGTATGCTAAAACGCATGAAGTTAAATTGGAGGTTTAACCTTAAAGTTAAAGGACAATGTTTGTTCTAAGTGGAAATTTTTCATAGTAGTTGCGATCGTTCAAACACAATAAAAAATATCACACTTAAAAAATAGTTGTCTGTACATAAGATCGAGGTTTAGTACCTTCGCAGAGGAAGCCCCTCCTAAAATGCAACTAAGCTAGTGTTTGTGGGCTTTATGCCCGAAAATAGGAGTGATAAAATCAAAATACATAAATACAAGTTTCAACAATGGTGGCCATGATGAAGGAGTGCTGCTGGGGTTTATGGTCGATCTTCAAATGTAGATTTGAGGATCTTCTAGATGGAAAGTTCGAATTTGGGCTTCCCCAAGAGGCTTGTATTAGGACAGGTTATTGATGTTGAAAATTTTGACCGATTTGGTCCATAATTGAAAAAACGGCGAGATTTGCCTCATCGAGGCATTTGGGCGCTCAAAGAAAAAAAAATTTCAAGTTTCGAAAAACGAGCGTTTTTCGGCGGTCCCGGCTGTCTGCGTTTACACTGCCGCAACACAACTCTTTAATTTCATCTACACAATTTTTTTATAAAAAAATCCGGTAGCGCTCACGCTATGAAATGAAGACGCCATTATTCAACATTGTAATTATTCATTTTTATGATTATTTTTGCATAAAGCACATAGCCTAGTGCCTGTAATTAGGAAAGGGGTGCTGTCTAATGCCCAGTCTTTCTCACATACCCAGGTTTATATCTAACAACCTGCATTTTATTTTATGTTTGAAACTTGTTTCAATATTAACTATAACTTGTTTAAAATGCGTTTTAGCATTCAGTATTTATCTAACGTAAATAAGTACCCAGCTTCGCCCAAAACCTAAAACTTACCAGGGGGTACCTGGTTGAAGTTTGTTTTTGTTGCCTAAATGAAAATATACATTACTTGTCTTTATTAATAGCAATTACTTCCTGTTTTGTCACTCAATCCCTTACGATGAAAAGTTGGCTTCTCTGCTGGACTCGCAGCTCCCCTTCATTGTCTATGCGCCAGCGCAGGCCTCACTCGAGTCAGAGCATTCATCATCATCTTCGTCTCAAGTAACCTTGGGCTCGAGAGGAGAGGCCGAGCGGGTAATGGTGACATACATTTTCATTTAGGCGACAAAAATAAACTTCAACCAGTTTTTGTTTTTAGTTGCCATGAAAATACACTTTACCTGTCTTTATTATTAGCAAGACCTCGTCAATGGGAGGAGGTACCAAGGTTGATGGGTACCCGTACTGCAAGCCGGCGACCTCAGAATAAAAGGGTCAGTGAACCGATCGTCATTCCGAAGCAGGGCTCAACTTGTAGGAGAAGACTGGAAATCAGCACGGTGCCCGGTGCAAGGTGGGAAAATATCAGGGTCACAGATATATGTGTAGTTGTAGAAGGGAAGACGGTGGAGTTCTGGGTCTGAGTAATGAGCTTAGTACGTAAGAGAAACGAATCAAGTAGATTAGTGTCTGGGCGGGTCTGAGACGACGGTGGTCAGTGGAAGGCGTGCGAAGACTGGAGCAGGATCCTGCTGATAGTCTGAAGGTGACCGATTTTGTGTGCAAGGGATATTGGAGTCTTCGAGGAACTGTATAGTGGTTTCTTGCTCTCGATGCATGTAAGGAATGGAGATCGGAAGTCTTTGCTCCAAGAATTAATAAGTCTGTTGGCATTCTACTGGGTCGGGGCAATAGGAGCTGAGCAGACGTTCAAAGGGTCGCAATGTTTGTAGTAAACAGGGCGAGGGCATGCGGACCACGGGAAATGATCATAAGAAGGAAGGCACGGATGGCGATCCAAATACTTGAGGAAGAAACGACGGGAACCGTACAGGAGAAGGTAGACACCGAAGGTAGCCGAGAAGGTGGGACCGGAAGCGCCGAGACAGGAAGCGTACGGAGTTGTGATGAGGTAGAGGCATCTGATAGTGGTGGACCGGAGAGGACGATGGCACAGGTGATGCCAGAGACTGTGGAAAAGATGGTGAAGGGACTGGTATGAATAAGAGAAGAGGAACTGGCTTGTGTGAAGCAGAGGCAGTAGTTTTGATTGGTGCCACGGTTGGCGGTAACCGTTGAAGGTTCTGGCAAGGTGAAACCAGTCAAACCTGAGCCGTAAAGAACGTGAAGACGAAGGAGTGCAGGGCAGACGTGTTGCTTGTAGGTGGGGTCGCTGATCAAACCTCACACACTGCACTTCTTATATAAATCGCAGAATAGATGGTATCAGTACCATGGGCCAAAGTGAGTGTTCGCATCAGAGAACTTGATTGGCCATCATGAATCGGAACAAGACAGGTAATTGGTACTGCTGGAGTGGAGAAAGGAGGGTCCGCGTGATGGAACTAGCACATTCTAAGTGATCACAGTTGTTTGGGGACCGGGAAGGTTCATGGAGGGAAGAAACATAGGATCCATGAGTGAACAGTAACAAGGTATGAAAGATAGAGCGTGAAGACTGCTGAGGAATCCTGTAGACACTGGGTCCCGGAGGAGGGTAACCGGAAAAGATGTAGACTGGACGGTCGTACCGGAGGTCGTAAAAAATAAAACGATGTCTTGAAAAGAAAAGGCTTGATGATATGAAGGAGTCATGTCCTTTATCCTAGCTTCTGCCTTTCTATCTTCCTCATAATCCTGCCCCCTTCCCTTCCTCTCCCCTTTCCTCCAACCAGGCGGAGGTGACTGGGTCAGTGATTCAGTGCTGAGGAACCGGGGACTAGGGGGACCATAAAGGAGGTACGAGATGGTTGCTACAAAGCAGAAGTGTAGTTAAGGCAAAGGTGACCCAGTGCGCAGTCTTGGTGGTCAAAGGAAGGGCAGAGGAACCGTATGTGTGGGTGTAGTGGTGTTTCTATGTTGAAACCATGAAGAGAAACTGAAGACGAAGATTTAGTGTTAGGCCTCAGGGACAGGTGGATGAAATGGTATCCAATGGTGCGCTTGACGTGGTGGAGGGTTGAAGCGCAACCCAAGGCCCATGTGCATAGTTTGCCCCCCCCCCCCTCATTGCTTAAGGCAGGAGTGTAGTTGTATAATGCATGACAGAAGCGTGAAACTGTAGCTGTCCACAAAGTGAAGGAAGGAAACGGGTTGCAGGTGCATCAGTATACTGGCATGGAGAGGAGAGCATCATGAATGGTTAATAGGTTAATAGCGAAATCGTGTTAACCGTAGTTACCTTTAATTTGCTCATGGGCTGAAGAAACCGTGGACAAAGGTCTACGGGGATCGCAGACAGAGATCCTTGTCGTGGAAGAAGTTGAAATGAAGGGGGTGTACAGAAAAGAGTGGAGGCACTGGGCCCGATCGTGGGCCTGGTTCCGAGCTCCAGACTTTGGTTGTTAGACGGGATAGACAATGTTCTTACATTCGGGGACAAGGCATGACGATGGAGATAGGTAAAGCTGGTTACTGTAGCTGTACACAGACATGTTCACCTATTGGTGACGTGTTGAGTACTCAGAAAACGAGCAGAGAAGGCAGGGTGGACGAGCAGAATCCGATGGGGTACTTGACGTGGTTGGAAGGCTTGAAGCGGGATCTAGGGATCGTGGACGCAGGTTGGTACCCCCCCCTCCTTGTGTAGCAGTGCTGTCTGTTCTCACGAGGTGCTTGAGACACCTCCGTAGTCTGGTTTGCTTGTGGTAAAGTTCATAACTCGAAAAGTGGCTGTTTTTACTTTTGCGGAAGATAAAACATAGCTTATTCTACTCCAGGCTGGGCTAGATATAGGCATCCTGAACTATAGGCTAAGTTCAAGTTAAATTATTCATGGTAGCTACCACCAACGGTGGGTTAATTTGTTTACTTTACTATGTTTGAATAAAAATGATATTTAGTTATTTAAACACTTTCAAATTAACTTGTCTCGGGAAACAAAACGGCTTTCAAACTCCGTTTTATTTTAACATGTTATTATAAAAGTTTTTGAGCAGAATAGTTTCTCTTGTTTCACTGTAACTGTTCAGGATGTTTTACCATCCATTGGTCGTGTAAAGCCTACTAAAGCTTTTGGGCTGGATGGACTATGGGCTTACCTCTTAACGGATTTGTGAGTCATTATCTTGGATTTTTAACTGCTCACTGAGTGCTGGTGCTGGTGCTTTCAGTCTAGCCCCGTTATCTGGTGTACTCATCCGGCGTTTTTAAAGTAATGACAGTGACCGTTTTGACTTTTGCGCAAAATACCCTGCTCTCTACTGACCCGATGTTGGGTGTCGGAAACTCTTATGCCTGGGCAGCTAAAATATCACTACAATAATCTATTATCGCTGCCACCAGGTGGGAATTTAATAGCGATCTTGGTTTAGAAGGCAGTTAAGTTGACTAACCTTAAACTAGCTATTAATCAAACGAAGTCAAGTGTTGAATAAAAAAAACTCTTGGTAGTTTAATAAAAGATGAAATGCAAAGAATTATTTACATTGGACTTACAGAAACAAGCTCAGTGAACTTCAAAAGCTTTATATATAAAAGCAAGGCAAGTTTAAATAAACTTCAAAAATGTTTTAAGTTAAAACTTCGGCGATAGCAAACACAGTTATGTTTACATTAAATTTTGACAAGTATCAAAGTCTTATTTGTTCAAATCCATGCACGTTACTTAAAAACAGGTAGCGTTTAGTTTTTACAGTAATCAATGCACCCTACCACCTGTAAGTATCAGAGTTCCATCTAGAAGGCCCAACAGATTCAGTAATACCTTACGTGATTTTGGTGAAGTGCCTTTTTTAATTAACCCATTTAGTTAAAATAAAAATAAATAATAGCGCTGTGGCTAATATTTAGAAAAGGGGTTTTTAGGAAGTGGTCCCTAAACACTTAAGTATGTAGAGAGGTTTGGTCAAAATTGCCGATGGCCTAACTCTCTACATAACGCTAAAATTGCCTAGTCGAATTTAAATTTTTAACTATAAAATTTAGAATATCTTGTCCGAAAAGTTAATTTTTAAAAAGTTAAACTAGTTCTGTTACGTCCATAACAACTACTACCTTTTGCCCGGCATGGCAGTGGAGAGGCAACCCGATACCCAGATCCGGAGTAGCGACAATCGGCAATTCGTCTGTGAGCTTGGCTAAGGATTGAATGCGACTTTTGTTTATATAGCAACAAAGAGGACCTGCTGACGTAGGCGCGCGGACCCCAGGGACTGCGACATTTAGTATTGGAACAGTTGTGACGTCACTATGACGCGTGCGACAGACGGTCGGCTGGAGGTTGGGCCTGTTCCTATGCAACGTGATTGACAGCTCCCTGGCATTGTTTGCAGGCAAGAGACGAAGTCGGCTTGTGAATGGCTGAGCGCCAGTTTTCTGGGAAATGCTGCGTCCTGATTGGCTGAGGGCCGTTCGGCAGGTAGAGCAGCGAAAAAGCATTGCCGGTTGTGAACAAGAATTTCCATGCTAGTTTGAAACTTGAAGGAACAAAGGCAAATTTGAAAACCAACGTATTTTCCGTTAACTGTAGAAGCTGTACAACTGAATTTATTTGATAGAAAGATACTGTGGATTGAATTGCCGTGGACTAGGGATCATTGCTGGGATGCTAATAAATTGAAGTAAGCATAATAATAAAAACATCGTAACTACGAAAATCGCGAGTGCCGGTATTGTAGTTTTCCGTAAGTAAACATTAAAATTTATTTAAGAAGAAAAGGCTTAAACTGTTACTAGTTTATTTACATGTTTAAAGTTATTAACCCCCCCCCCCGTGAATCTGAAGCAGTCAAGCTAAAGGTGGTTGAAGTTTTCATAAAATTTCGTCGTAACATGGCCTGTGCCAGAACAAGTCAAAATAAAAACAGCAAGCAACGAGATTGCATGTTTCAAAGCATATAAATAATATGGTAGTGCA